>JJOG01001272.1:0-40984 GCA_000715275.1 Gyrodactylus salaris
CTGAGGCTATTTATATCTTTCGTGCGCTTTAAATCTATCTACTATGGTCGAAACTATGATTTGTTAATAATTCAAATAAATTCAAATGGCCAACATCGATTTTCTCGCTTCTTAAAGGCTACTGAATGGAAATATCGATATATTCTGTTCAAGCTAATTATTACGCTCCTAAAGATGATCAGATTGTTTGAAAATATTCTCCGTTTAGATTTCGAAATTCTGGCTAATTTTTAACTAGATATCGCGCATCAGTCACATCTTCCTAACAAGAGGCTTTTAATTGAGAACGTTTCTACTGAAGGATAGCATTTTGCATGTAGTTCCCAAATACTACTCTTATCTCTCACAAAATCTTTGGGTAGACGAGAAAATCCCGGTTTAAGTTTTGGCGCAAGTTCAAATTAATTTGAATACGATTAACATAAATAAGTATTTAATACACACAGTTCCTCGTGAAATCATGTCTAGATTACGGTTGTATGCGATCTTAAAGAGGCAAAAGAGCAGTGCCCTACTATGGATCTGAGAATCTGACTTTCTAATTTCTCCAATTTCTAGTTTCTTTCAAAGTTAATAGCTTCACTCTCGTAAAAATACTTAAGGAATAGAAATCTTGAAATAATGAAAAGTACTGTTAAGCTGGAGAATAATATCCCCTGAGGAAAGTTGATAGAGTTTCTTTCCACTACATCTTTGTTTCTCCTCTCTCGTAATACGTTTTTCACTATCTCATCTTTATTTTAAGAACTAAATTAGTGAAGAGCAGTATATCAGCAGAGATTATGTGTGATTTCTATGCAGTTAAATCACTTGTATGTTTATACATCTGCCTGAAACGTTAAGCTCTCTAATATCACCAGAGCCTTGCTAGCTCCCTCTGCTCAAATGGCAGCATTCACTGGATACTCTCCCCTCTTTTTTAGAGCCCAAAAAATAATAATCTTGCATAACATAATACTTGCTCATGTATTTTTCTTTCAGATTAACTGGTAATCCCCTCAATATTTTATTTCAATTGGGTAGCATTCAGTGCAACAAGTATCCTGAATACAACATCGATAATTGAGCCTCTTAAACTGGGTTCTAGAAAAGTTTAGAAAATAGTTCAAGCATCTCGAGAGCTTAAGAACATCATATAGGTTTGTCTGAATCCAATGTACTCTCGCATTCTTCAAAAGTGATTTGATTTCCTATGCAATATAGAAAGATTACGCCTGAATCCTTGAAAGCAGACTTGATATTGTTTTGTCTGGTAGGAGAGACTTATCTCTCAAGTCTTCTCACACTCTTTCTGCCGACTAATTCTCAAGTGGTTGACAAATAATGTTTATAAATCTCTCCCCTCCTTCAATTAGCTTGCAATGTTTGATAATATTATTTTAGAAAGGAATCTTTTTACATAACAACCGATTCGATTGGGCTTGTTGAGATCCTTGTTTTTCCTTGAATAGTCTCCTTGGGAAGTCAGTGAGAACTGGATCATCCTTCTCCCTTCAATGAGCACACTTTGAAATCAATAATTAGATGCAAACTCAACCGAACTCAGAGTTGCACACATTGTGGAAGGCTTGATTTTCTCCCACTCAACGCAACTAAGTATATTGGCCTCTTCTTTTATTGATCATCCCCCTACATAGACTTTGTTTGTGGATTCCTCCTAATTCTCTCTACCCAGAGAGAAACGATTAGCAAATATATTCAGAAGGAGAGTTATCTCATTGAATGAAATTACACATTTCAATGATTTCAATTTCGTGCATAAAAATAACTAGCTAGATATCTCTTGAGGTCATTTGAAAGGGGATTCTCTCTTTAAAAATCTCTCATAAGGAACCTTGAAAGAATTCTCGAATCATTCGTCATTTCTATGATATAGACAACAAGAGTTTGTGGTTAAATTGTAAAAGAGCTCTAATAATTGACAGTGTTTATTTTGTTAATCTCCAAAAGCTTGAATTTAGCGCGATTCATTGGGATTTGTAATTGATATTGAAGCTGAGAAATCTTCAAGGAAGTAGATATTCTTTCAAGCTTAGAATATCATTCAGTTGAAGATTATGCCTTTCAAGTATATCACGTATAAGTATTTCATTTATTCATCAAATACGCTAAAACTGACAGCTAAATTTCGTATTGCGTTAGCAGAGAGATGAGATTGCGAAAAGGAAATCTCATCTTTTGAATCCTTGAAAATGCGTCAGGAAAGAGTATTTTCCTCACACTCTCAAGGTAGAGACTTTTCAATATTATTCTACTACTTTGCAAGCCTTTTTAGTTTGGGCAGTTGTTCAATAATGCAATATTTGTAAAGAATGCTTTTTATACGCATTAATTCAGCTTTGACTCAAATTTAAACTTTTTGTTTTACCGCCTTAATTAAACTAGATTACATTTTGCTAACTAATTCGAATCTTTAAACAATTCAGATAATTTGCAATCGGCTTACCTGCAGAATGGAATTAGATCGGGAAGCATGTATAAGAACCACAATGAAATTCTCGAAAGACAATCCACCAACTCTAGAACTCTTTTTAAATCCCGACCAGACAACAGAGAAGGCTACACAGTTAGCTGGGTAGATCAGAGGGTATGTATTTAAATTATTTGTCTATTATTTAAAAGGTCTTTAAATTTATTTGATCACCTTGTTTAAATGTATAGCTTAAATATTAGAGAATATTCGCGAAATTCAAGCGTGAGAATTTTGCACAAGAAAAACATAATATATTACTTTCCAGCATGAGGGAGATTCTGAAGATTCTGACGAGCTAGAAGATGGCGCGGTGCATCACTTTCAACAACTCGATACCTCAACCTATGCAAAACTAATACAGCCCATGTCCAAGAACAAAGTCGACAACTCAACCAACAGCCCAATTCCGTCAAATACATCCCCAACGGTGTATAGCAAATTCCCGATCAGTTTTGTATGAAGTCCCCCAATTTGTATATCAGAACCTATTATTAATAGATGCCCAGATCGTTCATGTTTGTCTTTTCTGTTTAAAAAGCTTTTATATGTGAAAAGTGCCTTTGAAAAAAAAAAGTTATTTATAGTTGAAATATTTGAAAATGAAAATTTTATTTTAACTGAAGTTGAATGAAGAACTCTGCTTCGAGTTTTTTTTATTTGTACAAATTATTGTCAATTTAATAGAATTCACTGCGTATTCTAATTTTCTTTTTCCCTAGGCGAATTTCTTTCAGACCCTATCCTCGGGAGCCTCAACTGACTAAGTGTTTGCCGTGCTGATAGTCCTACGGTTTCTTATAAGGAGTGGGTTCGATTCAGGTATCCTCCCTCCTCGAAAAGAGTTAACTTGTTGAATAGTTTCGAGCCCTCCTTCCTCATTATAACATCTCATGTGAATCCGAAGAGAGCTTGACTCGGCTATGAAAGTAAAAAATAGAGACGCAGTTCATGTGGCAATTCACTTAAGGATTAAGCCTTTTATTTTAGGTAATACTTTCAAGTAATAGGGCAAATATTTTAAATGTTTTTTTAACTTGAAAATGTCAAGAGAGGATCGTAAATGCTAGGACTCCTTAAAAATACCAAATACCGAAGAAGAAACACTAATTTTGAATAGGCGTACATTCCAATAAAACACACAACTTGGGAAGAATCTTGCTGATACTTTTAGATTAATCAGTTTAGTATAAGTATCTATTTCTTTGCTGTTGAAGTGTCAAAATGTTGTGATTTTGAATTCGAAACTGTGACCAAAAGTTTTTCATTTTGAACTTGAATGTAGATTTATTGTTTGAAATATAGTTATAATTCAAATTATCTCTTAAAAATGTTCTACTGGAGAATCGCTGGTATTAAGTAAGTGGAATGAAATTATTAAAGCTATATTAAATTTTCGGAAATCTGTGCCAATGCTGTGAGGAATTGTCTCAAGCCAGAATTCAAAACCAAGGCCGAGAAATTCACTCATTCAAATGTCGTAGTTTCTCAATGGCAAGATGGCAAAAGTAATACCAAATTCATTTTAATCTTTAGAAATACCACTCAAAGCCTAATTCTTTCATAATGATCCTGTTCATTGATTAGAAACCTTTGCTAAAGTGTTATTTAATTATAATCACTCAAATAGATAATTGTAAAAAAGTATTCATGGTTTTGTTCTTTTTTCATTTGAGTTATTCCATAGTTTAACGCTACTTAAATTTGTTTCTTTACTTCTTGAAACCTTTTTTCTCTGTAACCAGTGTCTTTCCTTCAACTTTTAAGGGGCGTGAAAGTTTCACGGTGAAACTTTGGCATAAAGATTGACATAACATTTTGTTACAATTGCTCTGCGTTTAATCTCTATTTGAAAAGAATTTTTAATATTCCCGACACTAGGCGAGAAATTTGAGAAAAGACAGAATGGTATTTATTTGACGAAGTGCATCACTATCAGAACAGAAGATAATTTTGCGTTAAGTTTAAATGACTTAACTTTAAATCTTGTAAGTCAAAAGGTTTTTTAACTTAATTAAAAAATTGCATATTTAAAGGATTATTTTCTTGTCTTTATAAATAATATTCATGTTAATCCTGGGCTGGATTGCTGCACAAATTTATTTGGTCTTCAATTGACTGAATCTACTCCTTAGCGTCTTAGAGCATTAGTCTTCTTCTTGAGAAATTAATATTTGAGCTTCGATCTCGTGTTCTGACTGTGCCCTAAGTGACATTTTATTTTATACGCTAGAGACACAGATGCTGCTAATCTTCTTAGCCATATTGGGTGTTCTACTGTTTATATTAAGGAATCAGAAAGACTTATAAACCTAAAAGGAATTCTATTTAAATTTTAAAAGCAAAAGAGAACTTTTAATATTTCTAATCTGTTGTTGTTAAACACCCTTCACCAAATAGATTTTAAAATAGCTTAATAGAGCTGAAAATACGTTTGTAAGAATAATTGTGAAATAAAAGAGTAATTATAGTTCTCAGCTAGACAATAGAGTATTTAAAGTTGCAATTTCTAGAAGAAAATCCCATTAAAGATTATTTCGAAAAATTGACAGTTCAAATAATTAGCATGTTTAAAAAATAGTTATTCAAAACAAATTTTCTTTTGTTAATATAAATTATTTTGCCATTTTCAAGCATTCTTTAGAAATTATAAGCGCGTATCGTCTAATGGACTAACAGGAAAAGTTACTTTTCACCCAATATCACCTTCACATGAAATTAAAAGGAATTTACGATTGATCCAATTTACTAGTGTGAGTATTTTAAAATATCCAATCTTTGAATCATGTTTTCATATTAAACCATAATTATTCTCTTTTCTTTTCATTAGTTAGAATATTATGTGGATACATGTTAATGAGTAAATAGAGATTATTTTATATGGCAACATCTGAAACAGCCTCTGTGACCATACCACAAACTATTCAGGCCGAAACGCCGCTCATCGAAGACAAACATGATATAAAACCCGTCGAAAGACCACCATCGCGTTCCTCACAGACCTCAAACTCTTCTAGTCATGATGGAAAAGCTATTGCTAAAGCTAAGGAAGTGCCTACAACGACAGTGCCGTCCATGTTCTCCTTCGTATTATCCCCGAAGAATAATCGAGGCGACTTCCCAACGATTCCTCTCTCATTGCCCGGCTTTCCTTCTGTGCAACTACAAGTCACTCAACTGCCAGGCGCTAAAGTTTCCGACCAATTCTACTTGAATCTAGCGACGCCGAGTGTTATAACGGCCCTAAATGCCACTCCTTCGAATAACAATGGACAAATTGTCCTCACGATATCTTCACAGAGTTTGGTGCCGAAGAATAATCAGCCGAATTGCGTTCCAACCACTCCTACAGTTGTCAATGACCCGAAGAAGGTTCGCGCCATAGCGCCGAAGCCAATCACTAACCCTTCTTGCATTCAGACTATCGACTTGTCTCCAAACTCGAAAACGCGCAATAAAAAAGTCAATAATCAAAATCGGGGCATTGGGAAGAATAAGAGGAAGCCAGTTGGACACATGCAGCAGCCATTCTTGCTGACCAATCAGTCCCAGTTCATGCACATGGACCATTTGCAGAAACAAAAAGTGGGCCAGGGCCTGACCACCTTTCACCAAGGATCCATTATCAATCAGGCTAATATGATGCCAAATATATTCTCAATGCAAAACGGAGCCACTTCATTTGTGCTTCCTCAGAACGGTGGGCATGCCACAAATCAAGCCCATTCATTTGTTTACGACAGCTCTACAGGTACTACTAGACCGTTTATAATGAACCCCGCCGCTGGTACCTTACTTCAGACGACAAACTCTGGCCAGACCGGCCCTCTCCTAAGTGCTTCCATTGACCCAAATAGCGGCATGATTACGTACTTTGCCAATCCGAATCTCAATGGTGCCCGCTCTCTTCCGCAAATCTCCACCACTTCAAACAATCATCCTGGCTCAATCATCTTTGCTCAACCCGGCTCTAATGGCACGCCAATCTTCCTTCCCAACTCTGGTGCTTCCACTGCCAATGGCGGCTTCATTCAACCCACAATTATGCCATCAAACTTATTACACCAACAAGGCATCCAATTCACCACAATACCATCCAGCTCTTCACAGACGCTCATGTCTACTGGTCAAGCTATCAATTCGTCCTCTTTAAATCCCATTTACATCAACTCTACGACCCTTGGGCAGACAGAGTCCGGTAAAGCCTCTTCAGACGGCCAACATGACGGGGAAGATATCCTCTCGCTAGCCTGGAAGTTGACACAAATGGATGATGATGACGATGCTTCCATGAAGGATGTCGTCAACTTGGATATGATCTCCGAGGAGATGGCAGTAGCTTCCGCTGAAGCGGTCCTCAACGAAGAGGACGCTGAGAAGGAGAAGCAAATCATTGAATCTGTCATGGAAAAGGATGGCGTTAACGTTGGTCAGATTGGTCAAAACAAGGACAAACTAATGAATAACAATAGTGTCTCCTTGGAAGAAATGAATTGCTTGAATACCACTCTCGATATTGAACGCCTTCTCGAACAGGCTGCCCGAGAGACAGTAGACACTGACAAGGTTAACACTACAAAGGAGTCGGTTGAGAAAGAGCCTCCCAGTACTGAAGTGAAGGAGAGTAAGAAGAAGAAGTTGGATGAAGCCAAGTTTGAAAGCATCCTAGAGGATCACTCTTTCCTCAATTCATTCAACGATGATTCTTGCGATGATCTGGACAAGATAAACACCAGCATTGAAAAAGAACTACCAGAAGAAGTCAAGTCCCCAAAGGAAGATGTAGTGCCAGAAAAGGCCAACGAAGCCATTGTTCCATATGAGGCAATGACGACACTGGAACAAATCCAAGATACTCTCAACTTTCTCAATGACGGGGAGAAGGAAGAGCCGCTGAAGGAGACCAAGGACACTGAAAAGTTGGCGAATCAGACGGAAGAAGAAATCGCAGAGTCCAAGCAGTTGGATCTCGACCTGGAACGGGCAGTGGCCGAAAGTAATTTCACCTTTGAACCCGGTGCTGATAACTCCCTATTCGATCTCCTCTTCCTCCCTGAGGACCCTATGAATGAGGAGAGCAACGATGTCGCTGAAGCAACCGTTGTCCTCGACCAGAATAAGCCAAAGTCGCCAGTTGACCAAGATGACGCCGGGTCAGATTCCGGTAGTGAATTGGACTTTTTGCCCAACACCTCGAAGCAGATGGAAGAAGGCCCTGAAAAGTCCCAGGAAGAGAGCAAGGAGGACATGTGCATTGACTCAGATGAAAAGAATGAGCCATTGGCCGAGGAGGTCGTTGGGTCCTTTGAGAGTGAAAAGGACACCAGCCAAAAGTCTATGCTGCAAGTAATCGTGTCACCTTCGAATCTACAAATTCTCCAAGAGGAAGTGGACTTCTTTGACGAGGAAGTATCCCCAGTAAAGTCGCGCTTTCACGGCCTCAAGTCCCTCGACAAAATGCTCAAGACTTATCAGAAGAAGAGCTTCACTAACGCGGACATTTCCATCTCTTCGAGTAGCACCGAGAATCCTTCCACAGACCAGTCGCTGAATGAGAGCAACGCCGCCAATGAATCACAATCGAGTGGGCAGAGTCAGCCGGCAGTGGCCATTACATCGCCTCGTACTAGAAGCGGTGCTAGGAATAGTAAAGAAGGGATCGATCAGCGACGCCCAAACAGATCTAATACTCAAAAGTCCAATCGTGGCCGTAAGAGGACCGGAGAGGAAGTTGACCTTGGCCTGGAATTGCCGTCTCCAAAGAGGAAGGAAGTGGTTGTTGAGGAAGTCGAGAAGGCACCCACGAATATGGAGACCTCCTTCTACGAACTCAACTCGGATAATCGACCAAAATCTTTTGGGTGAGTCTTGATTTTATTTATTTTGCACTATTGTTGTACATCAGTATTGTAGCGAAAATGTAAGTTTTCCCTAGAAAATAAATCTCAGTTAAATAGTCTCCTCAACAGCTTCCATCTACAAGCAGAAAGATAGTTATTTCTAGTCATTAAAAAGCCAATTAAATCATGGTATTTAATGTTGAACCAAATATCTCTTGTAGGCTGAGGATAAATGAAACAACGGAGAAGCAAAAGAGACTGTCAGAAGACAACAGTCTGTCATCAGTGGCCAACTTTTCATTCCTCTCCAAGGACCAGCCGACGATTGAAGAGAAACTACACTTTGTCCCGCCAGAACTAAACTCCGACTCTGAGAATGAAGAACGCCAGGCTCAAATATCCGGCCTGAAGCAAGGCACCTCAGATAGCTGCTCCGGGTTCTCTTCAACCTCGCAATCACCAGATGAACTATTCCATGCCGGGTGCAACGTTGATCTACCGATTAACTCCTTCTGCAACATTGGCGACAGCTTTCAGAAACTCTCCGAGAACCTCTCTTCCAATCACGATGATTCTTTCACAAAGTTTGCTAACAATGCTGACCTGCCCTCATTCACCAAGCTCGTTACCAAGAGTCCTGAGGTTATCGAGAAGCCGCAAGAAGAGCCCATTAAAGCCCCCGACACAAAAGACTACCTCAGTAGCCTCGTGACCCCCGTCGAGAATGGCAACATCTTCACAGAATTGATCAACCAAGTGATTACGAATCAGAACTTGAATCACATCGAATTATTCCAAAAGATTTCCATGCAAAAGTCCCTTTTGAACCTGCAGACTACCCATTCCAAGGAGATCATCCCGGGAAGCTTTGCCCCTCGCGCTGAGCCGATATTTGATGATTTCGTCGACAGTAGGACACCAAGCCCTGTTATGCCAAGCTATGTTTACGCCAATGAAAAGCAGATGCATCTCTCTCTCGAGTCCTCCCTAGAGTTCATTGTCGATACAAAGTTCAAATATTCCTCCTTGACAATAGTCCCGAATGTCACACTACACTCTATTGATAGCCTACACCAGCCGGTTGTTTTAGTCAAGACTCCAGAGAAAAAGACTCGTGGTCGTAAGAAGCGAAAGCTTCAAGAAGACTCCCCAACACTAAAGGGTCCCATTGAGGAGATAGACGTTGTCGGGGTGGAAGAAGAAGATGTCAGCGGCTCCACTATTGTTGAGTTCAATCCCTCTTCTGTTAACCTGACAATAATGAAGGACTCTTGTAACCTCCTAGCGAGAGAGTCGTTATTCAATCTCTGCGAGCCACTACCGACTGAGAATAAGGAAAACTCTGCAGAGACCCGAGAACCGATCAAGTTGAAGTTGAAGCTGCCTTTTATCAATTCTTGCAAGGAACAATTGGCCGAGAAGAAACGTAGTCGTGAAGAACGCAAGAAGCTTAAAGAGGCCCGCCGTCTCACTAGAAAGCTGAAGGCGCTCAACGAAAAGAGCGGCAACAGCTCTAATGGCTTTGACGACAAGAACGACGTCAGCCTGATGGACCTGACAACTACGGAGGCTTCCGACTTCAAGTCCATCTCGCCGATCATTGTCAAGCCCACGTGGGCGGAGAAGACACCCAAGACGACGAGGGGACGCGGGAGGCCCAAATTGAAGCAGCCCGTTGAAGAAGGCGTCGTGGAGATTATACAAGTAGACTCCCCCAAGTCAAGTTCCCCTAAGCCGGTCGAAGGCCAAAAGAGGATATTCAGCACCTCGAGGGAAGATCGTCGATCCAATGTTCTACTCTCAGTAAGTCCTAATGATTTAGCCGTATTTTTTAAATAATTCCGCTCTGGCTGGCCCAATGTATATTTGGAAAATGTTAATATATCATATTTTCCTTCAGGCTCGAAACTTGAAACCGCAAGGTGCAAAGAAGAAGAACTCCTCTCGGCGAGCTTCTATAACAGAAAAGCCCATCGACTCTGTCTTGGACACTGTGCCAGAGGCTGTTGAGGAAGCCCCGAAGCCATTGAAGTTGGTCATAAAACTCGGCGCCAAGGTTCCACAGAGCGCAGAGGAGCCCAAAATCGAGGTTTTGGACTCCGAGGCCAGCGCCACTAAAAAGGCAACCGTGGATTCATGTTACTCCATGAGTGAAAATCAAAAACCTGCATCTCCTGATTTGCCTGTGAGTAATTTCTTCGATTTTTCCTCCATGCCAAAAGTCCTAATCAAAATCTGGCCTTTCTTCAATGAATAATTGGCAAAAATAGTATAATGCTAATTCTTAGCTGGGTCATTAGGGGGCCTGTAAAACGTTATAATCCATTATTTTGAATCAATCCTTAATGAACGTTGTAGAACGCGTAATTTTTATCCGATTGAGTTGAAATAAGATCATACATCTTTTCAAGGAGGACAGTGAATTCGATCACATTTTAATGGTCGCTGGTGAAGCGGAGACCTTCATGGACGTTCATCAAGCCCGCGTGAAAAAGGTCGTCAACCAGGTGGCCTTCTCCGGGCCTGGCGAGAATGTGAATCAAGACCTGTCGGGAACCAATAATTCAACCTTCAACAACACTGTTACATTATCAGAGTCCCTGCTCTTCCCCAAGGAGGTCGCCTATCCCCCCAAGAGGCCCGGCGGTCAGAGTGCTCAAGATCTCTTTCCACAACGCAATTATCCCCATCGGACCAGCAATCAGGCGCCAAAAGAAGACTACTCAAACGCCTATGTCTACAATAATCACTCTAATGAGAATCCAATTGATAAGAACAAAGGTATGCTCCCCCGCCTTTTAATTTAAACGCTGAAAACAAATCTTCTTTTTTGAATTCTTCTAATTCCTTTCTCCAAAATTCAGAGCACAGAAGCACCTTGTCCATTTATCAAAACTCAGATATTTCCGAGTACGCCTACAGCAGGGCCCGGAACAACTCCACACACAATCCCCATCAACACCAGCAGAGGGAGCCGGAGCCGATGAAGAAGCATCAATCGAGTCCACATGAAAAGCGCCTACTAACGAGTAATCCCGTTAGCACCAACGACTCAAAGCATAGCCTCGCCCAGCCGCTGGCCAATTCATCTCTGGACATGTCCACCGGCAGTAGCGACACCACTCTCGACATTGTCGACGACACCAACACTCCCCCAATACAGCCTTCAGTCAATATGCCGCCCGCGTCAATTCCTCCCACCTCGCAGCCCCATCAGCCGCCGAGTATGAACAGTAGGTCTTGACAGAGATTTAATTTATTATTATTTTCAAATTTGCAATTATTGATTGATTGAGAGAGAGAGAGAGAGAGAGAGAGAGAGAGAGAGAAAACTAACTTGCAATTGTAGAAAGAATGCAGAAAATTAATCGAATAATGATGGAATTTTCATTCTTCTCTCTCTACCTTATTCATAAAGTGTATGCTGATTTTTCTCTTCTGCTTTTGCATCATCTTCTGTTGATGTCTCACCACACTTTCAATGAAATTGTGAAAAAAACATCTCTCACTAATATATCTATCTATGCATACACCAGCATAGACAGATGTATGCTTTAGAGAATTCATTGATTGGAATATTGTATGCATGTAGTGGTGGTGTGTGTAGACACATCTTGTGTACTATAAATGACTCAATCCTCCAAGTTACTTGTAAGTAGTAACACGTACTTTCTGTAGATTATAACGATAGGCAAATGCCGGATTGTCAAACGAAAGATAAAAAGGACGACGCCTTCACTGCCGCCTGTCAGGCCGTGTACCAGCAGCAGTTCGCGGCCGCTATGGCCTCATACTATCAAAGTTAGTACCACTAGAATAAAAGAGTTATTTCGAGTGTTTTATCCTCTTCTTCTAGATGCCCAATTCAGCAGTCGGACTGGAGAGTACGATAACAGCAACATGCCCTACGGCCTGACCTTTCCAGAGCAGGAGAAGATGGCTGTTAATGCCCGCCAAAAGCCCCAGCACCAAAATTCCCACCTCAACTCCTCCTCCGTCGCCAGCCATCAGCCACTAACTAGCCAACATCCCCAGATACCACAGCAAATCCCTCCGAGGAACATGTCACAACAGCCTTTTGAGGGTCCCGTGAATCCCTTTATGAGTGCCGTTGAGAGCAGCAGTGCCCAGAGTAACTCTTCCCATGTCTCTTCCATAGTTCCACAGTCGAATCAACCAACTTCGGATTATAACAACAGTCTTTCATCATCTATGCAGCAATACTACTCGTCTGCCTACACAGCTGTCCAGCAATATGCGGCTGCCTTCAACTACTACCAATCACAATACAATCAATGGTCCACCAATGGCACCGCCAATGGCACTAGCAACAACACCAGTGGCAGCAGCGGCGGTCGTAACAAGCGATAGGTCACGAAATCTGTGATAAATCGTAGCCCCCTCCCCCCAATCCATTCTCCGCTGTGGAAGAAGTGTGCACTTTTAACGCCCAGAGCTATTTTCATTGACTTTAAATTAGAGAGAGAGAGAGAACGTATAATTTGCATTTATGAGTCCAATTCTCAAGGCGACTGCATATGAAATTGGGCGCATTCGCGCTGCTATATATGGCGGTAATATACATGTATATATATTACAGGCATTTGTGTGTACCTCAAAAGAAAAACATAGATTACGATTCTATCCTTTATAATTAACATATTTATTAAATGTTTTACCTTTTCTGCGAGGAAAAGCGGTTCTTCAGAACGAATCAAGAGAATACAATTTTTTTTTCAAAGACATCATTTCAAATTGAATATTTTCCAAAGGAAAAATACAAGTTCATATACACCAAAAAGATTTTAAATAAAAGAAAGACTTTACTCTTTATAAAAAATGATAAGAATTTTTAAAGATTTTGTACATGAATAAAAACTCAGATAAATATATAAATTTTTCAATTAATCTCTATACCTACTCACAAGTAACACGACTAGATAGTATATTTTGTTTATTAAACGTGTTTAATTCATATTGGAATGCGAGAAGCCTATATATTATATATATAGTGTGATCCTTGTTTAAATAGTGTAACACTCGCATAATTGAATTTATAAAAATGCGTGACGATTCCCGAAAGGACGTTGAAAAGAGTTTGTCGAAAAAGTTTTACAAACTAATCTACTCATTCATACTACTCATTGGAATATTATGTCAAGTGGGAAATGATAGATTAATCTAGAGATAATCCCCTCCTAACATGTATCCCATTAATAGGGCTCAACAATGGAAGTACTCAGCACCTCCATGTTGACCATATCCAACCGACTCAACGTGACCCTGCCGACCTTTGCGACCTCCGTCTGCCTGAAGCATCTCGGTGGCCTGGTCGGCTTCACCACCCTCCTGCCCTTCTCTAGTTTCCGGGAGAAATTCTACCTCAAGGATGCCATGCTTTTACTGGCGTCTTTCGGCAACTTCCTCACCAGCTTCTTCTTCCATCAGGGCACCACTTCCTGGGGCCTAACGTCACTCAACCTATTCCTACAAGGATTCTTCTTCTCATACTTCCTCTATAGTTAGTTGAATTTACAAAATTATCCTTTTTACGTTGGAATTATTCTTTATTGGAGAATGTATTGCAAGAATGTTAAAAATTTCTCTCAATAAAAATTGAAATAATTCCAACATTCAAGTGTTAGATAACAAGGATGTTGCTATGCTTGATTTACTTCATGAGATTATCATTAAACTCACTGTTACTCTTGAAAATTTGAGAAGTGTAAGCCAGAGCTGATCATTTTTAATTATAGCAGTTGAGAAATAAGAAATGTTTATTTTAAATCGATTTCTTTATGATAATTAACTCTTTTTTCAACTCTTATTAAAAGGCATGTTTTTTAACGCCTTCTACTCAAGAAAAGTTTATTATTAATTAGAGATTTACGTTGATATACCCAACGTACCTTGAAGTGATAATAAAAGGCCGCAGTTATAAAAATCGATAATTATTATAAGATCAAAATCAATCTCTGAGGAGGATTTCTTCAAATGATTCAATGTGTTAATCTTGTTAGGATTGGGCTTGAATGAAATGTGTAATTATCTTAGCAAAGTTAGTTTGATTGGTTGAATTCTCGACAGCCAATCAGATTGCGCCGTGACTCATAAAAGCTTCATTACTCCCACTTAGATGTCAATAGAATCGCTGTACCTCTCCTGAAATCACAGAGTCTCATCTTCTTCAACCTACAGAGCTTCGCCTACACCTTGGGCGGTCTCATCGGCGCCCTGTTGACCAACTCTCTCAAGTCGGCCAACTCAACGCGTTTCAAAGAGACCCACCTGATGAACCGTGAAATTGCCCTCGTGAACATTGACCAAGTCTATCGGATTACCAGCTACCTGCATCTCAGCTCATGTCTATGCCTAACCCTCATGACAATCTTCAACTTCTTTGGCGGTTGGGATAAGTTAACCTCGGATCAATTGGTCAGCGATGTGAGTCCTTAATTTCTCATAAATCATACGTTTCTGATAATCTATCAATCATTTGAAAGGTTTCAAGAGATTTATTGCTTAATGTACCATTTTTTATTCAAAATTAATAGCTCTACCGTTCACACTGTTATTAGTGTTATGTATATTTATCAACTTTTCTTGTATTGATTGAGAGAAAATAATGAAATGGAGAAGTGTTTATTAACTAGATAAAGCCAAAGATATTCCCTTAATAATTGTCATTGGCCATACTACTTGCAGGTAAACACGCGAATTAATTATAGTAAAAATATTTGAATGAAATTTACTACATTTGGTTTGTAGTAAAGAATTCATTTTAAAGGCCCAAGAACAAAATGAGAAGAAGATTTCTCTAAATGGTCCAACGTCTGAAAGGAAAGACTCCTCCACATCGATGCAGAGAATGTTAAACTTTTACGAGTTATACAAGCCCAGCTTCCATCTTGTCATCTTTATAACCTTGTACTTCCTGCCCTTCTTCATATGTGAGGAGATCTTGACGAAATACATGTCAGTCTTCTTCAGTCAGATCGGCCTCAACTTTACGCCGAATGAGCCCTTCATCTTTATGATCTTCTTCTGGCTGGCGATGGTCACGGGGCGCTTCATCGCCTGCTGCATTGGGAATCGGGACTTTATGCGGATTCTGACCATAATCTTCTCCGTAGTCCTATTTGCGGCAACGCTTTCCTTGAACTTTGCCGGACTCTCCTCTTTGCATCTGATTCTGGTGGCGATAATTGTGATATTCATGCACGGCTTCTGCCAGCTGGCCATTCTCAACGAGCTGGCCATCTTCTCAGCCTACAACTTTTATTATCTTATCCTCATCTACTTGTGCAGGGAGCTGGCGGGTCTTGTGCAAATCTATCCCATGGCCCTGCTCATCGATAGTGCCTCCATCAAGTTGTTCTTCACGCCGATCACGGTCCTCTACGGCGTCGCCATTATAGTGCATTGCTCCTTCCTGCACTACTCTCGGAAGAGCTTTGAGAATTTGTGATTTTTTTATTTTACTTCCTTGGCATTAGCAACTAACCGGTTTCTAATCTCAGATGATAAACCAACCCTTTTTACAATCTATAACAAATTAAATAAAGTATATATTTTTCTAAATATAGTTGATTTTACACCTCTAGAATCGAATAGATTTTGCATATGTTTATTAAAATTCAAAATTAAGTAATTTTACTCTCAATATTACTTGAAAGTAGTATTATCAACACCCATTTTTCACCAACCAAAAATATAGTATTTTCTCATTTTAAAAGTTTCAAAAGAAGAAAATATATATTTTTCTCTGAATATCATCAGTGCTTCAAATGGTTGTAAAAATTCTCAAACTTTTATGAATTCTTAAAATTATTTTTTTTTCAAAAATGGAAAAATTTCAAAAATAAAATTAGCAAGGAAAACCACAAATTTTTTTCCATACGGAACTCAATATGCGAAAAGTAGGGCAAACTCGAAATATTACGTCAGAATTTGAAAAAATTCCGTTAATAAAATGTATTGTAAAGTGTATTTTCTCTCTATAAACCCCTTTTTTCGGATAAAAAGTATGAGACTCAGTTTGTTGAATAGAAAGAGATAAGAGTTGCCACTTTGAGGTTCGGAATGTAAGCCGCTATAGGGTAAAACTGCTCTTTTAATGTAAATAAATGAGTAAAACTCGGTATTAGGGCCAGAAAAAGCATTTTCGACCAATCAGGTTAAAGAAATCTAAAGTATAATTTGATAAAAACTAATATACGTGTTACTTGAAAGTAGCTATATCAAACAATTTTATATATATTTAAATTTTGATAGAATGATAAATGTAGTACAATCTAATGTTTTTTCCTCTCAAATTATGTACACATGTTCTCTCGTCCAGAATCCATCAAACCAACAACATCGTGACATACTTCATGTCGATTTGTTCTAGATCTGAGTCAGGCTGTTTATCAACCGGATGAAATGAATCTCGTTTGGGCCGTTTGAGTTTGCTGGAAGAAAAAAATAGAAAACATGAATTCTTACAACTGGTGTAGAAGGAGGTATTTTTTGATCAGCTAGCCATGGTAACGATAGCCATTTATGGCGGCAAATCAAATATTCATATTCTAGAGAATATGAAAATGCTAAACTATCATCGTTTGGGGGATGTGTGTGTGTGTTGTGATATAACTCTCAGCTGAGTAAAAGTCTACCCTAACTCATAACGTTCTTACCCAAGTTGCTATCATTATCAATTTGTGTATGAATTAATTATTTTGGAGAATCGCGCTGTTGTGTTTATCACGATAGATTCATGATCAAGATTGTGTTTAAAATGCATATTATATAATTCCTAAATAGCTGACTTTGTGTCTTTGTCAGTGGATGGGGACAGTTGTACTTTAACGTTACAACTTGTTAACTCTGTTTAAGCCTACAATTAGACATTCAATCAGCATTACTCATGAGAGAGGGAGAATTTTAAGTTGTTCAAGTTCTCAGAATTGATGAATAATTAGGCCTGTAATACAGACCCTGCTGATTGATGAATCTGTAATTATTTGAGTGTCTTTTCTAAACTAAAATAGCTTTTATCAATACCTAGTCCAATTATCATGGGGTAAATCAACACATTTTCCAGTTGTGACTATTTCGGTCTCACGTAGCCAAAGATCATAAGGTTTTTATTCTGTGACTTTAGATATAAAGGAAAAAAGGGGCAAGTGTATTTTTATAAATCAGAAGGTTTTCGTCATAATACAAGTCAGAGTTTTCTTTAGATATATTTTTCTATTATTGAAAAAGCAAGATGCTTTCAAGAAGCTTCTCTAAAATGCTGACTATTTATTCTTGATTTTTGGGTAAATTTTTATTTAGTTTTAAGTTGTTCAAGTTCTCAGAATTATCAGATGATATATGTTTTGTCCTTTTGAGGTCCTCGAGAATGGCCGAGGTTAACATGGATCGTTGTTTCTATTATGAATAATTAGGCCTGTAATACAGACTCTGTCTATCTTATTGGTAATTATTTGTTTTATTTCTACTATGGTGTGTCTTTTCGGAACCAAAATGGTGAGACCGAAGAGTCCATTTCTAAAATCGTACCTCGACCCCTCTAGAAAAAAAGGTGATAACATTCTCTTGCATTTTACAACGCAATAAACTCATGAGGTATTTTCAGAGCAATAAAAATTGCTTAGTCATAAAAAGGGAAT
The DNA here is from genome assembly GCA_000715275.1 of Gyrodactylus salaris. Classification (NCBI taxonomy): domain Eukaryota; kingdom Metazoa; phylum Platyhelminthes; class Monogenea; order Gyrodactylidea; family Gyrodactylidae; genus Gyrodactylus; species Gyrodactylus salaris. The sequence goes on from JJOG01001272.1 coordinate 17,970, forward strand.
ATTCTCAAGTACCATTTTTCGACTTACTCTAGATTCCTACCCTTTTTACGCATCAACTGCTTCGAGCCATCCGCCTTCGTCCTAAGTGTCCAATTCAAAAGGGGGGACTTTAATGACATCATCGGTTGTCTATCCCAGGGTTCCGAGTGATTAGAAGACTTGCAGAAGTCATTCATCGAGCTAGACTTGCGGTACAAATCCTTCTGGGTGGTGGGCGCTGACGATTCATCTGAGCTGTTTGTCGTGAAGCTGGACACCGAGTGATTCCTCGACTGATTCAGCTCCCTCAAGTGTTGGTCGTAACGGCAGATCGTTATACCCATTTTCGGGAATTGCCTCTCCACCCTCTTCTTCTCCGAGGAGGGGATTGGCGGCAGGGGGCGCTTTGGACTGTTCTCGAACATTATTGTTTTTTCTAGTAGAAAAAGAGAGACGTGTTTGTTTACAAATCATCATTCGATCGTGGAAGAATAATAAAAATCGGACAGACCCCTCGCCTTTTCCCTTTCTCCCCTCGATAAACAATCCCGCCAGAAATAAATACATGACCATATGTTTAGTTGGTTAACGTGGAAAGGGGGCGCAAATGTTTATTTCTGATTTATCATAGTTGTTTATGGTATACGAAAAAAAAATGTTTTTTTTTTCTCCAGACAAAATAATTGGTTTTATGGCAGACGATCGTTTTTTTGTTGAAGACAAATAATTGATTTTTCTCTGACAGGTTAATAACTCTAATTTATCCTCACTTCCCAAAATATATATATAAATGACATATGGTGGATATTTCATCCTGTATAATTTATCATCTTTTGATAATTTTATTATTTAAACTTTTTGTTTTAATCTTTCTTCTCCATGAATCATTTGTGAAATAATAAAAATTTAACTCACATTTCTGAGAATTGAGTCTCTGTTGGAAATCCGAGTTGAGTGAGCAGATGCGAGAGAATTTGGTGTGAATGAAAAGGAGTAGAGTTTTGTATCAATTGATGATAAAACGATTTCAGTTTTAATTAGAAAGAGACAACGCTCTCCCATTGGTCCATGTGAGATTGGCCAATGAGAGTGGGGTAGACTCTTGTGCACATTATGTGTACTACTACACTTCAGTCATTTTCCTATGCATTGCACTATTCCGGGTGTATTAGTCATACACGTGGGAATCTTTTGAAATGGATTACATAAACGATGTGTGCAATACAGCCAGATGTGCAATTTCCCTTTGGTGCACTCCACTTGTCAAATTCTCAATACACGATGATCTTTCGAGCCAGATGTCTATTCACTTCTGCAGTGAGACGACATTTTAAATGACTGTTGCATAACATTAGATGGTGTTCTTTTCTCAACTCCTAACTGACTCTAAATTGATTATAGTAGACGAAAAAAATCATTGAGGAAAATTCTAGTTTAGAAAAAAAATACAATAACATTTTAGACACATTCATAGTCTAGTAAAGTTTTCTCTCTCTCTCACTAACGTTACTTTATTTTCTCTCCAACTTTGAAAATATTTAATAAGAAAAAACATGCTCCACAATGTAGAGTCTACGTCAGAGCGTATGTGTCTTAATTAGAGAAAAGTGAGCAATACTTTAGAATATGTATTATTTAAAGTGTATGATGATTATCAATTTAGAGTTTCTAACAAAAGGGGAAGGTAACGTTTTCTCATTCAAAGAGAGAAAAGGTCGACCCTTGTCTTATTTTCTTTTCTACTCCAAAAATCGTCTACACCCTTTTGGAGAATTAGTCATTAAAGTGATTATGACTCAAAGATTATGATGAGAATTTTTTTCTCTAAAATGATTGACACTTTTTAAACTATTGTAGTAATATTTATTTCAATGAATTCACATTTTCTACTTGTTATTGTTTCAATGAATAGTAGTATTTTCTCTCGAATACAATTTTTAACTCAATGCAATTACAGTATTTTAAATGATGAATTTAAAAAATATTTTCAAGAGCACCTATCGAATTGTCAGATTTTATATCAAGATTTTGTTAGAATTGATCTTATCTCTAATTTAGAGATTCTGAATGATGAGAAAATAAATAACTTGTGAAAAGTTGTGGAGCCTTGTCTTCTTAAAATGCACCGTGTGCATTGTACATACATATAAAATTATTATATTCTCATATAACTTGTGAGTAGTATGGTTGATTAACACTTGAATTACAATACTAAATATTGTTTAAATGGAACTGCTTATTAAATTAAGTAAGAAGATTCATTGAATCAACCGAAAATAAATAATTGAGAATAAATTTAAACTACTTTCATCAAAGTATCTTCTTTCCATTGAATCTAATCTCCTCTAGTTATCATATATCAGTATCAAATTCAAATTAGCACAAAATCATTCTGTTAGAACAAATGTCATCATCTCAAAGTAAAATTTGTTAAAAGTAGTCGCGAATTCAAAATTATAATAATCTTGAAGAGAGACCAGTCGTATACATGTTGATGAAATAGCCCCTAAATCCTTGATGCATTGACCTTACCGATAGAGAGGTTTTTGTTGGTTTTTAATGAAAAAAATCCCTCATTAGCCATCATGTTCAGAGTACACATGAGTACAAGCTGTAAATTGTCAACATTTTGAGACTAAATTTAAAGGTGTGAGTTCAATTATTTATTAAACATGCCTTTTTATATTTATCTATAGAAGAAATCTCGCTTTTAGTGCTTCTATGAGTCTAATCAATTCTCAACTTTCGATTTATTTTAAAAGAACGATATTATTATTATACTATAATATTATTGTAGTACAATTTATTTTAGATTGAATACTATTCAGTGAATAGCCTAAGCTTTATTATAAATGATATTGGATAGGATAATTTTCTTGAACAGTGTATCGAATTTTAAACAATGAAATGCGTATATTTTGAGTAGAACTTTATTTCTAAAAGTAAGGGAGATTTATCTGAAAAATTAACTGTTTTTTAATCTACTTCTCTATCTTGGTAATAATAAGAATATTAGAGATTTTTAGTGTTCTACAGATGAATTAAATAATATAGCTAAGCATTTTCCAAACAAAATAGGCAGAGACAAAAAACTGCTAGTATTTTTTGATCTTTTATAGGGTTGTGAACTGCACTACTCTTTATTTATGAATAGATCCTTTCAATACTCGGTTATTATTATGATTTCTGAATAATATTCAGTGAATATAATTAGCAAAACATGGGACGGAAGTGTTCAACATTTTAGTAATGCAAAAATATTCTTTAAAATTCTTCGCATGTCACAGTTCAACACTATCTTTTTCAGATTTTCACCGGCACTACACTGATTTGATGACCAAGGCGATGATCCCTCTCTGCATCAGTTAATCAATATATTTAACTTATTTCTGTACACGTCAATCTTATTCATTAGACTGATCTCATTATCGGCGGGAATGTTCGAAGAGTGTATACTTGTGAGTAGCAACGTTGATAATCAGAAACTTTAAGAATTTCAATGCGCAAACAGGTAAGCGAGCGAAAACCTTTAGGCCCAATCCCTTTTCATTTTTTTTCTTGAGAGTCACGTACCTACTTTGAAGTATAATGATTGATTGTTTTTATAGTTTTGCTTGCGGGAAAATTAAAATGAGTGGGTTTGTGTAGGCTGGTAAGTGGATAAAATCTCAAAGAGCCTACTATCTTAGTCTAGTCTCTAGAGCTCAAGTTGAAAAGTCTAACCAACATGTAAGTAAAATTCTGTTGGGAATTAGAGGCTCAAATTCCGACGTAAACTTGATAAAAAATTGGATATTCCAATTTCGTGGATGTAAATTAAAAATCTTCCAGAAATTTGATGAATAGCGGCTTCAAGTGGAAGGACATCAAGCATATGGAGGTATCTGTGTGTTCGACGAACACTGTTCGTGGCTAAAATTTCTTATTTATTTCCCTTTTTTTATCAAAAACGAGTAAATAGCCTTTAAAATCCTGACGTGGCGAATGCTGCAGCCTGCATCTGGATAAGAAGTAGAAATTCATCAGATTTAAAAACTGAGTGTATGAATTTAACTGGTATTAACTCTAGATCTTTTAAGCGATACACATCAACGATTCACTCGTGAATGGAATATAGCAAATCAAGAGTCTTCATTGAAGATAAATTTAAGCTGTTTTCATTGTTCCATCTAGTAACGTAACGCTGAAATAGACTCTATTTAATGGAGAGATGAGGTTATTTTAAGGAATAATACATTTAATAATGGAAATTTACAGAATTAATTAAATTAACTAACGTGCTGATAGAAATGCAGATAATAGAGTGACGAGTCCTTTCGTTTCGTAATATATTTTCAACAAAACATAATTTGACAAATTCTGGAGAAAATCTTACAAGGTTCGTTTAATCAAAATAAAGCGTATTAATATGAATTTAAATGTCAATATTTATCATTTACCGGAGAATCGATTTAATTGACACTTGTCATAAATTTTCTAGTTGACACTTTAAAAATTAAAGAAATTTCGCGACAACCCTGTCTTGTTTATTTGCCTTCCAAGCAATATCTTTTATTAAAAAGAGTCTACTTGTAATTGGGAAAATAAATGATAAATGTATACTAGGTATACTATACCTCAAGTAGGAAAAAAGTCTACCTGACAGTTGTTAAACATTATCATTGAATAGGCAAACAAGCGAGTTGTGTAGGACGGAACAAAACAAAAGGAAATAATAAAAAAACAGCGGTTCTTCAACAATGAAGATTAATCATTTTTATAAAAAGAAAAACTCTGAAAACAACATACTTCCCGGCAAAATTAAAAGGAATATTAGACTTGCAATGCCACCACAATACAATCTGTCCATGTTACAAGGAAAGGGGTGAGGAAAAAATGTAATGTACGGTTTGTGATTGCTTTGGCAGACTGTGTGGAGTCAAGGAGGAATATTTAATTAGACATTACAACAACTTGAAAATTTGATATTCTTCTTATTCGCACTGTCCGCGATGAGGTTTGTAGAGTTTTCATGCTTTTCAACGCTTTGCTTAAACCTCAGGAATCTGGCCAGCTCAATGGCACACCTCGTAATGTTAGTTCCATCCCTAGCGCTGGTCTCTATGAAACAGACCTCTTGCTCCTATGTAAACAGAGTAGAGGTTACTTGCTAGAGATCAGAGGATTCCTTTCTTCCGATAATTTTAGAAAAATGACTCAAAATTGAATCCAATCTGAGTTTTTGAAAGAAAATTTGGATTTCGTGGGAAATGACTCACCTGAGCTAATCTCTTGCCGTCCTCGTATTCAATCACACTCTTCCTGGCGTTTCTATAATTCTCTCTGAGATCAATCTTATTCCCCACAAGGAATATTGGAATATCATCGCTGGTAAAGTCCTTAAAAATTCTAGATTATATACATTTTCCTAAGTCTGATGAATGAAATCGGTTCATTTTCTCTTTCAATTAACGAAATAATCAGCCATTCAACTCTGAGCAGATCGATTTTTGTCTAGAGAAGTTTGATTGAGAAATTCGCGCCAAATTCAAATTTTCACTAACCTGTATTGACAGGATCCAGTTCCTGACATTCAAATATGATCTTTCGAGGGTGCAGTCGTACAATAGAAGGACACCGTCAGCTTTACGATAAAAGGATCTAGTGAGACTCTGGAATCTGAATAGGAAGTTGGTAAGGGATTGATATATGATGCCACAATTACAATCGTAGACCTACCTCTCCTGTCCAGCAGTGTCCCATAATTCAATAATCACATTCTCATTGTCAACAACGAGATTTATCCTCTGAACATCGATCGCTAGATTCAAAAGTAAATCATTTTTTTAATACAGACATGAATCGTGAGGAAATACCCAAAACTCTTTCAACTGAGACAGCAATTCCATGTAAATTATTGTCTCTAGACTCAAATTCTGTGTAAAATAGCTTCTCGTTTATTTGATTAAATGGTTCTTCAGAAAAGTATGAACGAATATTTGACAGTCATCCTATAATTTAAAACGTGTTTTATTTGGGAGGTTTGGATAAAAATAATTTCTACCCTTTATGAAAATAACGCAAATTTTCATCTGACTAAGTTGTATGCAGGCTAGAGACTTGGAAGCTACTCGGTTCTAGTAGGAAGAAAGCCACTCACAAATGGTGGTCATAGTTTTAAGCTTGAAATCATTCTGGCACAACCGCAAAATGAAACTCGTCTTGCCCACAGAGGAGTCGCCGGCCAAAATGATCTTGTATATCTGAGTGGGGTGGTTGTGCACGGGAGGCAGATTGCGCTGCACCCTCGCTGATGGAATGAAGACGTCAGAGTGCTTCATTGCATCATTCGAGAGGTTGGAGATGACGTCAAAGTCGTTATCTGGGAACTTGTTGTTGCAAATGGACTCGGGGCGAGAGAAGATCTCGTGGCGTTTCTGGGAGCTGTGACTTCTGGTGAGACTGTGATCGTTATCGGAGAGATCGGTGTCATTCCTCGACCCTCGGAGGCTGGCGTGCGATGGGGTCTGGCCAGCTGGCGGGGCCTTGTTGGGCACTTGGTTACGCCGTGTGGGGACGGGAGCGAAGACTGAGGACCGGACTGTGTTCTTCGACATCTTGCGGGAGTCGTAGCCGGAATGGACAACAGATTCATAGTCTATCTCTGAATCGAGGTCAGTTATACCGCGAAGGCTGCTGGAGACGCCGCTATCTAGAGTTTAATCAAGTCAGTTAGACAATTTGTAATGGCTTTCAAAGAAGATTCCCTACAAATTACGGATTACATTACGAAGAGAGATTGGATGCCAATGATGCCACAAGTATCAAAGAATGAGCAAAGATTTGCCATTGATAATCGCTGGGGTATTATCATTAGACATGGGAGTTTTTTAAACTATATTATTGAAAGACATAGGGAATATTTTTTCTATTATCATTAGTCACAGTATTTTTTCACAAGACAGAGGATAGAAAATCCATCTTTTCATTACACATAGGCCTAAACGTAGTTATTATCACTACCCATAGGAACGAAGTAAAATATTTTTATTTCATAATATCTTTTCTGCCACAGATCTTATTCTGTTCTGATTTTGTCTACACCGTTGTTAACTACTTCTCGTGACCTCACTTTAGTTGAAACACATTTAGTAGATGAAGAAGATCGCATATTTAGTGCTCTATTATATTGGGTGGAAAACTGTAAAAATGACATCTTGGGAAATAATTTCATTTTGTATTAAAAATATCAAATAATCGATTTCTCGAGGCCTGAGGATGAAATTATCCAAGCTACTTAATCTATTGATCTAATAAAAGAGAGTAGTAAAAAAGTAGCAATAAATGCATCCATCTCATGATAATCTCTATGAATGTTATCGAATGCAATTAAAGTTCGAATTAGAGTCATTAAAAACAATATACAAAAGCTTCTCATTGCTAGCATACAAGTGGGATGTGAATCGCCCACCTGGCATTACAAAAAGAAACTATTTTCCATTACTTATGAGTGGAGCTGAATAGTCATCCTTTCATTTGAAATAGTCAGAAAGTAGTATATTTTTCTTTCTTAGAACTCGAGTTTCTAACCGAGGGGTTATAATGGGAAAGGAGGTCTAGAGGCTACCGGAATCGAACCCACGCCAAATGAGAATTCATCCTCTTTTATTGGTGCTTTTAGAGTGCTTTTCACAGTATGAATCTGAGTAAGCAGTTTCATATAAAGTCATTCACTCAGAGAACTCATCAGAAGGTGGGAAGAAACTGAATAAAATCTGCTAAAGATTTTCATGTTCCTTTTGAATTTCGTAATGCATGAAAAATAAAATGAAAAACGTTTGCTTAGATAGAGTAATATCTACATGGAAACGTAACGAAATTATTATCTTGTGTGATGAATCTTTCAATGAGTTTACTCTTAAGAATTGATGACAATCATCCGTATTCAAGGAATAGTACACGTGTAAAATTAAATATAGTTGAAAATATAAGCATTTTCTAAGCATATTTAGAACTTGAACAATAATTTTTTCAAAGTAGAGTAATCATGTCTTTGAAAATAAGCATTGGGTAGCCTCTTCAAGTGAGACAAAAGTGAGTAATTGTAGATAGATCAATGATCTAGGGATCAAGGTATTATTATGTTTGAGTGGTAATGTTTAATATAAATTAGGGCTGTGAGAAAAATGCCAAAGTTCGCTTTGAAAATTAAATTTCTTGCTAATTTTGGATAGGATCTATGAATTCCTCAAATCTGGATGAATTGTTAAGGTTAAAACAATCCAAGATCCAATTAAATAAGGACCTAGATAAGAACTCAATTAAAAAGGATTGTTTTACTGCCTAAGAGTTGCAAAAATATAATTAGCAGATGAAGAAAAACAGAGGAAGAAGCGCAGATAATTTTTCCAACTGATTAATGTTGCATATAATGGCATATTTGATGCCCTAAAAATAATACATCTATGCCATCACGTTGATTAGTACATTGTATAATCAGCAAGTTACATTTTCTCATGAGTAGGGCTACTCGAAAAGTGCATTAAACATTTATTTTAGTCCAATTTGGGGCGATTCGGATTCATAAGTTACATTGGTTTTAAGATTTTGGAAAATTAAAATTTGGATGATTAAAATGGCATTTTTGTTGATAGCAAAACTTTGGATACTTGTATAATTATAACTGGAGATAATTTAACCAATCAAAAGCTCATTCCTTGGTCTATAAAATGTGATAAATTTTGAGTAGTATTTTCAACTCTTTCTTAACGGGACCCAACCAGTGTCCCAAGGGGTTTACCCGGGTTAAGGCTTATTCCATTCGTTATCTTTTTATTAGATGAGTTGCCAGTATAAACAAGATAGTGAACCGATATCACACTGATTCTGAATTATCCATTTTGTTGGATAGCCCTACTCATGAGGCTTCCTAAGATGGCAGATATGTTTGATTCATTCAAAACTGAACAATTTTACACTCTCAATTTTTGTTTCTTTTTAGTTTAAGAAAGAAAATTTGTGACTTTGTATAATATAACAAATGACACTAGGAGTACTTGTGTTGTTAGTTTGGGGGTATAATCTCCAGCTCTTGTCAGTTATGTCTATCGTTTAGGAAATTATTTGTCTCTATTCTATTATACTTCACTGCCAGAATAAAAGAAAATTTTCATTTATGTAGCTAGGGAAATATCTAATAACGAACTGTCGATATTTGGGGGTAGCTTGGGGAAATAATGATTATTATTAGGGATTTTGAATGAAAAGATGAAGAAAATTCTAACCAGTAATCCAGTAATGAGAAAAGCAGTCTAAAGACAAATATTTATCGCTTGGACCTATTGTACAAATTCCTCCTACATCGGACGGACGTCTAGATGGTTGAGTGAAAGAATCGAGGAGCATTTTTACAAAGATCAGAATTTTTTAGTAGGACAGAGATTTCTCAGAAATGAATACATTTTCTGAGAGGCGATTTCATGCTGATTAAGAATCTTTATATCCCAAACCTGAAAGTAAAATAAGGCCTCATATCGATTCTGATATAATTGCTCTTTTGTTTACAAGAATAGGCATCTGAAAAATATGATACCAGAATCATAAAACACGTGGACTGAAGTGTCACTGTGAAGTTCATTAAACTCGCGTACGACAAAAGCAGCCTTGTAAGATCAAAATATGAAAAATATTAATAATTTCTTAATAACCACCTCATCCTGCAAAGAAAAGGTCTCGGACAACTCGGATTCTCAGGTGGGAAGGATTATTTGGACAACTCACCTTCGCAAAAGGAGTCAACAGATTGGCCGTTTATTGGGACAAAGTCCTTCTGATCATCTGAAATTATAAACATTTTGAAATGAATGATGAGCAACCCAAGATATTCCCTTGATAAGCTTGATATCGTGTTCTTTATCAATTTCTAGCTTCACTTGTTGTTAGAATTATTTTTGTGATAAAAAAAAACATGTGAAATCTTCCAGTTACATAACCTTTTTTCGATTGATAGCACAGAAGGGGAAATTGGGAATCAAATTTTGATGCAGATCCTAAAAGAATATCATCATCTTGTAGAGAATTTAATTTTGCGCGATAATTAGGGCGACCAGAATATGCACATTGATTTAAAAAATAGGCAATTCTTCCTAAAATAATATGCAAAAATATGTAAAATAAATTTGACGAATTAATTGCTGATTTTTTCAGCTGAGAAGGCTTCAGATTAACTGGAACTCGTCTTTTACATACTTCAATAAATACGTTTTGAAAGAGTTATACATTCTTAATAAAGATAATTCTAGGATTATTAATAACTCCCAATTAGAAGTTGATTCAACGATTAGAGGCGAATTAATTACATACGATAGAAAATTATAATCACCGATAATTATGGAAAAAGTTCAATTTTATAATAATATGTCAAAATATGCAAATGCATATTTTCTACTCAGGCCAACATAAAATTACTCTTTAAGAATATCAAATAATAAAAAATACGCATTTGGTTGCCCTAGTGATATAGAATTTGAAATAAATTAAGCATTCGATTTTTCACAAGTTATAAAATCTTTTTTTACAACAATTTACAAGATGAAAAAAAAATCTTCCTCAGTTTTTCAATGGTAGCAGTTTTAGGTAAATCTTGGGATTAGGCGGTAAAAATTAATTTAAAGATCTTGAAAATTAGAGAGATTCCCCAGAAGGGCTGACAGAAAAATGATTCTTACCGCGATAACTTTGAGAAGCAACTCAGAACATGGTTTTTTTAGCTCAATAATTTTTCTGGATTTTTAAAAATCGATCTTTTTACATTAATGGCTCACAATGGCTCTCTAGGGGATTGTATGACTGTGGCGAGTTTTGCACTCTGCGTAAGCTGGAATTACGAAACTCAGAGTTGGACAAAAGCCTTGCAGCCGTAGCGGACCTATCGTAGATCGGCAGGGGAATCGATTGGGTTGAACTGGACTGTTCGAGAGCGGACCTCAGCTCATCATTTGCATCTTGTAGGCAGAGATTGATTTCACTAAGGAGGAAGGGAACTTTTCATTTCAAGTTCTAAGGAACTATTTTGGATAGAAAGAGAGAATAATAATAACGACACGAGGGATGGTGTAGTGGGCCTGGGTTAGATTCCGGTCTCCTCCCTCCTTGAAACAAATTCTCTTTGTAAATACCTTCCTCCCGCATTATAAACCCTTATCTGAAACCCGAAGAGAGTTGGACTCGGCTATGTAATTCTAATCTTCATTATCGCAGGGTCTTGGTTGAAAATAAAATTGACAAATTCCTTGAAAGATACAGTACATGTCATTACTCTTGAGTAAAAGTATGCAAATTTTTGTTTTTATTGCAATCTTAAGAAATAGGAGCCAAATCAAAACACGTTGGGATATTTCAACCTTTATTCGATTACGCTTATATAACACTCACTGGAGTTGTTCGATTTGGGACTTTAGTTCTGATTCTTTTCTGGTCCATTGCGAAGCCTTTTCCGTGTACCTTGAATATGGGAGAATGAGTGTCATTCTAGATTTCAGTGAATAAAGTCAGCAAGGATGGGGGTCGATAAATCATCGATAAATCCCTACCATTTTCATATATTATCTGGTGAGTTTTTATAGTTATAACTGGAACAATTATGAAAAAAGTTCCGTCCTCAGCTTCTTATTTTTTAGAGAAAGTGATCCTTAAAGGGAAATATCTTAATTTAATTTGATAGCATTTAAGAAATTTTCATTTTTCGACCACAAAAATGTTGGACTCTTCGATAGACAAAATTCTGTTCGATGAAAATTACAAAATGTTATCACAGAATCTTGTATTATGCCGGGATATAAATTTAAAAATTATAAGAATCATTTTTCGAAATTTATGCAAATTTTGCGGCATTTATGAATTCAATACAATTGCTTCGCCAACATTTTTGAATATGATTCTCATCTTGAGAATATGCACGAATATATAACTCTAGATTTGAGAAGAAATTTTTATTTCCAAATATTGCTCGTTTCTCTTGAAAATTTGAGACAAACAAATGAATAAAATAACTGTCAAAATTTTCATTCTAGCTCACATTACTGAAGAATTGTATCTATTTCGATATACTGTTGAGATTAGAATTGTGACAGGGCTGAGACATAATTTTAACTTGTATAAGGTATTTCTAGAAGTATCAGAAACCACTTTGAATGATGAGATATTCAGATAATTGATAATTACACAGTCTCTTCGACTTTTTCAGAATAAAATCATTTCACGGTGAATACGATGCTCATCTCTAAATCTTGAGGTTTGATGAGAGAAAGAAATTGACAGCTCACGTGTCCAGTTCAACTTTCATCTTATCAGTCGTCTGTCTCAGGGTCGAGAGTGAGGTCTTGGCGAGGAGGGATTGCGTTCTCATGGTCGCCAACTCGAGTTCAATCGTTCGCTTCTCCTGTTGAGCCTTGCTCAGCTGTTCACGAAGGTCGAAGAGCGTTGAATTTGGAGTAATCGACTTGCGGATACTCCTACGCCGCTGTAGGCGTGAAAAGTCACTGCTCTCGCTCAGGTCACCACTAGAAGACTGACGTCCTCTGTTAAACTAAATGATTATTCATTAGTGGCGTGGAAAAATGGCATTTTTACTCAACCCTCTGAGACCAGTAAACATTATTGAGAAAAATTGGTCATCAAGGGTATATTCCTTCTTCTACGATACAAAAACACTTTTCACACCAAATATTTGAGAGATTTTTTTACATAAACGGTGCACACTTAGTGTCGTTAACGGAAGTAAAAGTTTCATATAAGGAATTTACTTTTTTCTATTATATTAGAAAAATTAATCCTATTTCAAAATAGAATTGACAAAGATTCATTTTCCACGAGTCAAATGTGATTACCAAGCATTGACTAGAGATGAATTAAGAGCCCAGTAAAATAATACTTCATACTTTTTCATTTTTAACATTAATATAAACCATTTCAAGAGTGAAATACGCATTCTTATTGAACTCGATAATAATTAGGTTGACAAAAAAATGGAACAAGATTGAGTCACAAATGGCATTTACGTTTGTCTACCGGCTACATGTTTCTTGGCTATCCGATCAACGTGATTGCAAAAGTCTTGTTGCGAGGCCTTGAAATCTTTTAAGAGAATCAGGATAGCTTGGCAATGAGACTATCGAAAGGGAATCAACTGTACAAGCCTTAGTTTCTCTCACACTAAAGGCATGGGATTGATAGTAGACAAAATAAGGCATGAATTTTAACTTTTTTAAAGACTTGAGTCCGGCTTGATTCTCATCTTAACAAAAGAAATTCTTCGCCCTAATAATAATGAAAATGGACTACAGATTGAGAAGATTTTATTTTTGACCTGGGAAATAAAAATTGTCAAGGAATTAGATATTTTTAAAAAAATATCCTACTAGTCATAAATAAGAGAGAAAATTATGGAATGGATGAATCTCCCAGTGTAACTGCCTGCATAGAAGGACAATAAATCATTAACTGAGCGTAGTATAGTGTCTGGTTTAATAAATCTAGCACAGGATACTTTGAATGATTCCATAATAAAACGACCAACGAGATTTAGGCTCGAATTGGTCATGTTTGTGTCGCATCAAATTCCTCAGATGAACTCAGGCAAACTTGTCTTGAATAATAAATGAATAAATATGAAATCGAGCTATAACTCATTTGGGAAATGCATACCCCGAACAGCACACACTGAAAACGATTGGTCAGTATGAGCAGGTTATTAAACCTCTCTCGTGTATAAATAACATTGTCGGTGTAAGGTCTGATGAGAGTCAGCACCCTGCTAACATCTTCGAAGTAATTTTGTGACTGTTTCACTATTCTTGGAAAAAAACTTCTTGAATACCAATGAAAAACAGACATGGGTTGTTGGACAGAAATCTATACATTTCGTGAGAACGGTGCAACCGACGGCTTGCAATACGTATATTTGATTGGAACTCTTGAAGCTTATAGAAGGGGAAAAATAAGTAATCATTCAAACGAGAAAACCTTTCCTAAACGTTTCTCATTTTGAAAAAGAGAGTATGAACAAAAATGATATTTAGAAAAATATTGAAAAGTATACTCCTTTGAAGTTAGAAATAATTTTTTATTCGATTATATACGATGTAAAAGACGATATTGATTTTGGTGAAATATCCTTTTTTGTTTAATTCATTAGAGTAACTAACCAACTCAAGCAAGAGTACACATTCGATTTTTCCCGCAACAGTTGAGTATTTAAAAAAAACCGATTTTTTCGTTAATGCATTCTATGGAAATTCAAGTCAAATTAGTGGCAATTTTCTTTAACCCTTCACTTCTCAATGGTGCAAAATTGTTTTTCAATTCATTAAATATTCTCTGTTGTATTTTTGATTATTTGTGAAAAAAATCTAAATTCATTAGATTTTTGAGTTAAATTAATCTACAAATAATCTTGGATAAAAAGGTAAAAATAGGCATTCACTTCAAAAAGGTTAAAAAAAGGCTTTCTTATCTTCTTACCCTTTAGACCTACAAGATTTATTTTTGCTTTTTCGAGTTCTTAAGATAATTCTGAATTCACACAAAAAAAGGCACGAAAAGGACGAGGGTTAATTGAGCTTAGACATGCATTTCCTACAAATAAAAATGCGAGAATTTTTTTTATCCTGTAAATTCATCATAACGCAAAATCGAGACACTTGATCAACTATTTATTCCTTGTCTGACATGTCCCCATTGAGAATAAAATGTTCAACAAGTATCTTTTCATTCAGTGTGTATTATTTTGGAGTAGATTCCATTAAAAAATATTGACAAAAGAATTGATTTTCTCATTCACGTTGACAAGGTAAATTGTGTATACTTGTGTTAAAGTAAATTCATCACGATTTTTCCAACACAATCAATATTCACAATATTAAAGTGTAAATAATTCATAGCTCAAGGCGCACAAACTTGCACAAGCTGGGGGTGGGGAGAAAAACAAATTGATGAACAAAAATGAAGCAGGAATTTTATGGAGATTAGTCTCGAGACTATTTTTAAAAACGCTACAGCCAGTAGACTGAGGAAAATAGCCACAAAAGATGCTCGTAAATTAAGTCATCTTCTCGATCGAAATAAAATTATCATTATTACTTAGACGGCGAAGAGGGGTTTCTTAAGCTTTTTTACAAGTGCAAAGTGATTTGATTTTACCTCTTTTAGATCGCGCACAATCGTAATCTAGACATGATTTCACGAGGAACTGCGTGTTAAATATTTATTCTAGGTGTTGGAAATAGGTCTGGAAATAATCTGTGTATGAAAATCGTATTCAAATTAATTTGAACTTGCGCCAAAACTTAAACCCAGATTTTCTCGACTATCTAAAGATTTTGTGAGAGATTTGAGTAATATTCGGGAACTAGAAGAAAGATGCTATCATTTAGAAGAAACGTTCTCAGTTGAAAAAAAGTTGTTAGGAAGATGTGACTGATGCGCGATATCTAGTTAAAAGTTAGCTAGAATTTTGAATATTTTTTTTAAACAATCTGATCATCTTTAGGAGCGGAATAATTAGCTTGAACAGAATATATCCACATGTCCATTCAGTAGCCTTTAAAAAGCGAGAAAATCGAGGGGGCAATTTGAATTTATTTGTACATGGATTTTTAACACATCAGAGTTTCGACCATAGTAGATAGATTTAAAGCGCACGAAAGATTTTCTCCACAAAGTTGATTTAACCCCGTCCTATGAGAATGAATCGTGGTAATGGTCTCTATAAAACCCTGTGTACTACTAAGAAAAATTAATTATGTCTACTGTTTCTTTAGTGAAGCAAACTTTTCATCGATAACTCTTCAAAAGCAGAAAAAGTATTCAAGAATAGATGAGTTTTTATTGAAGAGGCTTCTCATTTTAATTTGAGTTTACAAATTAGTTAATAAATGAAGTATATTTCCGACAAAAATATTATTTTTGCATATTTTAACCCTTCTAGGCCAAAGGATAGAAATTTTTTAATTTTTATGCAGATTAATTATGAGGAGAATTTAGAAGACATTTTTTTATTAAAGATTTCTCAAGAAAAAATTCAATTTTTTGGAAAAAAATTCAAATTATTTTCGCGCGCAAATTTCAAACAGCTGTATTTTCGAAACTTGAAATTATTGATGTGCGAAAGTCATTTTATTCGAAAGCCTAACATTTCTTAGTTATATGCCGGTAGTTCGAATTTTCTTATCACTCTTTTTGTCGGTGTTATGACCCTCCTAGTGAGATGTAACAATAATTTTACTGTGAGCCTAGGAGCATATTCAAAGGTATATCTTATCAAGATCAACTCTCTAGTACCATAAAGATTTCAAAAAGGCTACAATTAACCCTTCAAGTGCCAAAGGTATGTCTAATTGAGTTCAAAAAACAAAGATATAGAAAAGTACATTTTGTAGTTGATTGAAGAAGATTCAAACAATGTTTCCTGGAAAGATAAAAAGTTAACATAGCAGAGACAAGAATTACAGATTTTATCAGCAAAATAGACTCTTTGAGTCGGCCAAGAAAAATAAGAGGTAAATTGAAGAGTTTCTTTTGTTCAAGAAAGCAGAGTATTCCTTTAATCTTTCGCATCTATTGATAGAATGCTTTCTCTAAAAGCCTTTTGAAAAAGGCCGAATTTGATATGAGAAAGATTGAGATTATCTCTCTTCAAGAGAACAAAATCGTCTATAGACCATATTAAATAAACACGTTTTCAATTTCGCTTGAGCTTTTCTGCTCACCGGGTCTCGTCAGCCTCCACGACGATCAATCCCAGTTCGAAAATCACAAATGCCGACTACTTCTAAGGTAAAAAAGTAATATTTCTTTGCATAAGTCAGCATTTGCGTGCCACTCCGTTAAAGCAGATAAGAATCTTGGATCATAGCTATTAGAAAGTTTGAAAAACAACGCAAAATGTGAGTAATATTCCTGATTAATTCCAAGTCTATAAAAAGTAAGCAGCCAACGAGATTGGAATTCTCTGTCAAATCAACATAGCCAAATGACTTGATGGTATCAAGACAATGGGATTGCAGCGATAAATCTCCATAAATAATTTAAACCAAATGTATTTCCTCATTCTAAATAATGGATGTGGAAAATCATCTGAGACAGGTATACCTCTTTTCCCAAGTTTGTTTGCGTGAAAGTTTGCGGGTGGACGATATTTCTAATAACATTTCCAAATGTCATACTTTCCAACGATAACATATCACATTTAACAGACTATTATCTGTGAGAAAAGGGAGTCGCTATCGATCGATTTCGAGTTGTCGTTTAAACAAGAAAGAATTCCTATCCATGTTGCAGGAGGAAAAGGGAGGGAATAAAACTCATTTGGTAACTCGAAAAAGAAAGTAACAATAATACATCCTGAGGGATAAGTTTTATCGTTCTGTAAAAGAGGGGGAATGATGATAAGATGCATCACTTGAACTCAATTAAAATGGATCATTGGAAAACTTGGAATTTCTAGGAACAATTCTACATTCATCCTCCTCTGAAATCAATAGAGAGTCATCGATAAACTAGGAGGATTGAGGAGAGACCAGTAGCTAAATGTAGTCATCTCAGGGTAAGTAAACATCTTGGTAGAGTCTAGATTTCTACTCAAATGATTAATTTAGTAACAGATTCTTTGTTGATCTGCGCCATTATTACATGCGAGAAGATCTGATAAATATCCCCTGTAAAAAGCCACACAACGCTTTAATTCTAAGGGAAACGTGATTTCTATAATCTGATTAAATAACCATAGACACGAAGATCTGACTTACCTCTAGTTCTTCAATTTTCTCGTTAAGCTCTTCTATCTCTCCGTCCTTCAATGTAATCAGCATTGAGAATTCCCTTTCGGCCTCTTGTCGGCCCTCGCCCTTGGAGGCCGCCTCGGCTGCTGCGATTTGCTGGTCGAGCTCATTCGCCAGTCTCTTCATATCTTCGCCGTGCTGGATTCTCTGTCTGGAAGGGTGTTTTAGAGACTAATTACACTGAGTCATCAAGAGATTTACAAAAAAAATGATATTTCTATGAGAAAAAAAGTTATTTTCGCAGGACCTTTAATGAATGTAGGTTGTAGAAAATTGGGCAAGACTTTTATTGAGATAAGAACACTCTCAGCTAAAGGTTACAATAATAAAAGAATTATAACGATCTGAGAAATCAATAAATGGTAGATAATTGAGAGTAAAAATTACTAAACTAAAAAAACATTGATTTTCTTCTCTGTCGAAAAAATAACTTTGGTGAAATTTTTTAAGCATTTCCTGTAATCTTTTAACAATAAAACTGTTCAAAAATAGAGTTTTATGATCAATGATCATTAATTCTGACATTTTTTCAAGGACTCGTAAGATTTCTGAGAAGCAAACCAAAATAATTTTCATTGTAAATAAAATCTGAGTTCTACAAGAAGATAATTTTTGTCACAACTTAGAAGCTATATTTTAAGAAGAGATGAAAAGGGGATCACGAATATGAATCAGAGCTAGAAGAATGATTAATGTCCAATGAATCCTGATTGATGCATTGAAACCATTTAATTTTTCCCCTTTCCCTCCATAAATTAGCATATGAATTGATGATTATAACCAATTTGTCTACTTTCGAGTAGTGACTAGAGCGAAATGACATTCTATCAATGACGTTCTAATCTTTAAATTTGTGAATAATTTCATTTTTTTTCAATCTTGAGGATGCTGCTGTATCAGCAAATTCCATACAATCACTTTTCAATATCTCAACTGAACAACCTAAACTAGAAACCTTTTCAAGTAACACTACATGGAAATATATAAAAATCTTCCAAAAACATTGAATTATTTTTTAAACAATTATGCATAAAATTAAAAACTCAACCGCGAACACAAGTTTAAATGAGAAGCCTCTTCAATGAAATTGTACAAACTCATTTGTTTTTAATAGGAGAATGAATACTTTAAAATTCATTATCAGCAAAATTTATTTCAATGACTTTTTTGAAAGAAGATATTAGCTCTTTTTCAAATGAAAAGTGTACCAGAGATTGTTAATTGTTGATGTTACACAATAATTACATATAATTATAGAGGAATATGATGAAAGAAAAGTTGAAAAATAATTTTATCTGATGGGGGGGAAACTCTGGGATAAATGAATCAATTCTAATGTCAATCAAATGAAGAAAGAGACCTAGAGAGAATGTATTAATTGTAACATGTGCTAATGATTTTAGTAAAGAATTTTAATTGAAATCATTAGCAAGTCAATCAAGCAAGTAAATTAAATCAGAAACTAGGAGACTCACCTTTGCAGTTCTGTCTCATTGTGAGTTATGGAATCGATCAAATCTTTCACTTGTGTTGCGACAACCCGAATGGCCCGATCGTACATGGTGTAGGCCTCTGGGTTGGCTTCGGATATCCTCGCAGCAACCTCCACGAGCTCTTTCGACCTACATCGAGAGGAGAGTAAAGAGAAATGAGTTTGGTATATATTATCGTGGGTGTGAAAGGTTTCAGCCAATCAGAGGCGATGCTCTTCTCTGATTGGTTGAATGATTCATTCACTCACCCATCGACGTCTTTTAATAGTTCTTTGATGGAGGCTAGCTCTTGCTTTGTTAAACGCTGGCGTATTTCCTTTCTCAGGTGATATCGCCCGTTTGTGATCGATTTCCTGACATCCTTGCTACTGTTTTGTGTCAATAGACTGGAGAAGCCTATCCGAAAGTCATCCAATGATATCCTTCCATCACCGTCGTTATCCAGCTGCTTCATTAGGTCTCTCCTTTCGTCTTCATTCAAGTTGAGGCCGCATGCCTTTATTAGGGCCTCCTCAGAGACCCATCCCTTCTTCTCATAATCGATAGATGAGAATAATGACTCTGCAGTTAAACCTTCATACATTTACAAAGTGTTGAGCATTTAAATTTTGAAAAAAAACCAAGTGTAACTTCTAAAAATAAGAATTATACTTAATCAACATGTATATGGTCACTTGATCAACTGTAAAAATGGATTATATAATAGGCAAACACTACACTATTATTGTTTGTTAATAGAGAACAAAAAATACTCATTGGCTATAATGAGGCACTTTACATTTTAGTTCAAAGATTAATTAATTTCCCAGAAATGATCGATCTTATGGCAATAGAGATTTAAAGATTGATTGACAATTGGCCTACTACCGTCTTGGGATAAAGCAAGAATCGATTTAATCTTGGAATCGGTCAGATATTATAAAATACATTTATAGTTGATCTGTATATAACACAAATTACATCACAGAAATGTAATCCTTTGTTTCTTGAGTGTTGATGGATTTGCAGGATTTGCAAGAACGCTGTGAGTTCCTACGGTCCTTTGAGTAGCTGGAAAGAGCTGTGGAGATTATAAAAATAAAGCGTCTTCTTAGAACGCGGTCTGTGTACGCGTAGAATGCCGGAGTGAGGGTCGCGTTAACGTACAACAACCAGACACATATTGATCTTATCACTTCGTTGAGATCCTTTTCTTTGTGATTTTCCTTCTCTCGCCCGAGATAAGTGAAGTTGGTTATGCCGGATAAAAGCATTAGGACAAAATAGGGCAGGGTTAGACAGAGGAAGGTTATAACCAACCAAAACGCTCGAAATGCAGCACGATTCTCACCAATGAAATTCGTCTCGGTCAGTGAAGCCTTACGATTGGTCAATTCATTGTGAGCAGAGTAGTTTTCACAATTGAACGAGCGTCTTTTCAAATCCCTAGCCTTGCAATACATCTTGATATAGGCGATGATCATGAATAATACTGGCAAGAGGTAGGCCATTGAGAAGTAGGCCAACACGAAATACTTGTGCCCATTGGATGAATGCTGGCCAAAGATGAAACACTTGAAGACATCCTCCATATTCACGTTGGTTTCCGGACGAGTGACATTCCTGGAGAAGATTTCAGTCACATGCGGCATTACCCCCAAGAGGATTGCAATACTCCAGCCAATTATTATGTTGATAAACGCTCTATTTTGTGTCATAATGGTAGGGTATTGAAAGGGCTTACACACGGCTAGCAGGCGATCAGCTGTGAGTTGAACTAGGCAGAAGATGATCGCAAACTCCAGCGATGCCACAGAGGCCTCCATTAAGGTGCAAAAGACTGAATTCATCATCTGTCCCTTTAAGAAGGAATGCGGCGTGGTATCATTCGAAGAGTCTAGCTGGCTTTCAAGAGAGCCACTGGATTGATTTATCCCTAAGCAGGCCAACAAGGTGCCGGGAATGGCTACCAAAGCGAGGAGGAAGTTGGCAAGGCAGAGGTTCCCAAAGTAGTACCGCGTGAACCTGGCTGTACACGAAGACTCTTGGTCATTGTCATCGAGGGAGTTGAAGTTGTTCCTCGGCCGGGTCTGACATTCACCGCACTGCCTAATGCGTCGGAGAGACTCACAGCTGTAGTTCTTCCTCTGCTGCAACATGCCGAGTTCCGACTGGCGTCGGGAGAGGTTGCTGGATGTCGTGGCCAGAAGGGACTTGATCTCATAACGCTGACGAAACCATTTACTCATCGGCCCAATGGTCAGCAGCAACAGGAAGAAGTTTTCTAATAACGCGATAATCAGGAACAAAACGAGAACAATGAACCGGATGCTGATCGCTGAGAGGTGTTGTATTTTGGAAGAGTTATCTGCAGACATCGTTATTACACTGTTACATCTGCAATAAATAAGGCTGATTATAATCTGACGAAGAGGAATTTTAATATCAATTAAAAAAGAGTAATTTTGAGTATTTGAAATTGACTTTATCTTCCATTTGGAAATACACTGATTGTCATGCAGTCCTGATTAAAATTCTTTTTCAACAGAACATCAGAGAATAGAAAATAACGATTTTTTTCATTATAATTAACACCGTTATAATTACTTTTGATGAATCAACACTACGATGAAATCTTTTAATGGAAAATAGGTAATTTCAGTTTAAAATTTTTTTTTATTCCTCTGTAATGGTTTTTAATTCACTTCTCTCTAAAAACCATTCAAATAGTTTTCATATATATCTAGACACGTAGTGAGCGCATTCAATTAACGTTGAGTTTTGTTGAAAGAAGCAAGTGTTACTATAAATGGGACACGTTCTCTCTCTCTCTCTCTCTCTCTCTCTCTCTCTCTAGCATTTGGTGATGCTGTACCGGAATTTACACTTCCGATTTCTAGTGAATATCAATCATTAAAAATTCGATCGAAAGTACAAACTCCCATTTGAAAAGGGCCACTCTTAGAAAGTTGAGATCAATAAGAAAAATATCTCCAATAGACAGACGTACAATGACTTTCGTCGACAGATATATGACAAAGAATGTTATGAGTTTGTACTGACAGTTTCCAATCCTTGATCATCTATCCAAATCATTCCAGCTCTTGTTTTCTCTCTCTCTCTCTCTCTCTCTCAAATACTACCTCAATAAATATGCTATCTGAGCATACAATCAATGTCAAGGTAGTGACAAGCTCAATGATGAAAATTAGTATAATCCAAGTACTCACCATAAAACTAGTCGATAGGCCCCATCGTTTGACATAACTTCCATCAACATGCCAGTGAGGAGTAATTCAAATTTATAGGGGCTAGAAAAATAAACAAGGATGATCTCTATTGGCTGGCTGAGAAGGGACCAATGAGAAACGAGTGCAGACAGAGAGAATCATGATGTAATAACTTGATGATGTAAATAATTCATCTGTTTATTTTCATCAGGATATAATTGAAATAGATTTTGATAGAATGAATTTCTATATTTAACCTCGGGAAAAATAGGTTGTACAATAGGGTAGTTTCTTTGCACATCATTAAAGATGGAAATGAGGGACTCCCAATCGACGGAATAATAATAGTTGTAACAATGGGGTTTTTGGACAAGACGTTTCGGGACTGGTTGGATCATTCCCTTCTTCAGTTGTCTTTTAAAAAGTTGAAAAAGTCAAAAAGAGCAGCATTCACATCATTGGGGTTCCGTCGATGGATCACCCTCGTTCTTCGCACTAAAATATATATCGTCTACCCC
>JJOG01001278.1:0-31793 GCA_000715275.1 Gyrodactylus salaris
CCTCTTTTAGATCGCGCACAATCGTAATCTAGACATGATTTCACTGTATATTGAATATTTATTGTAGGTGTTGGAAAGAGGTCAAAATAATTTTTGTATGAAAATCGTGTGCAAATTAATTTGGAATTGCGCCAAAACTTAAACTGGGATTTTCTCGACTATCCAAAGATTTTGTCAGAGATTGGAGTAATATTTGGGAACTACATGAAAAATTCTATCTTTTAGATGAAACGTTTTCAATTTAAAGCCTTTTGTTAGGAAGATGTGACCGAGGCGCGACATCTTGATAAAAATTAGACAGATTTACGAAATCTAAACGGAGAATACTTTTCAAACAATCTGATCGGAATAATTTGGTTGAATAGAATATTTTAAACACACCAGTGTTTCGACCATAGAATATAGATTTAAAGCGCAAGAAAGATGGAAATAGCCTCAGAATTAGTCCTTCATCATATAATTGAGCGACCTTAAGCGATTCCTCGTGATCTTATTTCAAAAAGCAGTGCCCTACTGAGTAGGCTAAGATCACAAAAAAAATTCCCATGAATTTTTGTGATCTCCTCCTAATAACTAGTGGGGGTTATAAAAATTCTTTGTGAACTATCAATTAGAGATCTTGCTGTCATTATATTTGCTACCCATCTTAGAAAGCCTTGAAATCAGTTTAGAACATGCAGAGATTCAGAAAGAGTTTACCTCATATCCCGATCACATTTTTCGAGAGTCACGCTGCATTTTGAAAATTTATCTTTAAAATTGACAAAGGTTTTTAGTTCGGCTCCCTCTTTACCCCTACAGAAGACATTTATAAATAGCAAGAAGTTTTGTTCCATTTTAAATTCCCACAGTAATCGAACAACGGAATAACCCTGGATTCGAATTCTAGTTGAAAATTATCTTGAAGATAGCTCTAGGCCACTTTGAGATGTGACTGATTAAAAATTAGCCAGAATTTCGAAATCTAAACGGAAAATTCAAACAATTTGATTATCTTTAGGAGCGGAATACTTGAACAGAATATATCGATATTTCCATTCAGTAGCCTTTAAAAAGCGAGAAAATCGGCCATTTGAATTTATTTGTATATGGATTTTTAACACATCAGAGTTTCGACCATAGTAGACAGATTTAAAGCGCACAAAATATAGAAAAAGCCTCAGAATTAGTTCTTCATCATATAATTGAGCAAATTTAAAGCGATTCATAATTGTTAATTGTGTGTTCCCCAACGATAAATCCAAGATTGGAAATTTGCAAATATTTGAATTTGGCGCCACACGTTCTACCATGGCTACGCACTAGAAAAAGACGAAATGCTGACTCAAATTTCGACAACATATTGATTGATGTAAAAGTTGGATGATTGAAAAATTCGTTCATTACGATCTGAAATGATCCTCGATAGAACATTAATATTAGGATTGTTCGTTGGGGAACAGGAAATTGCCAAAATAAAGACTACAGCTGTTCATTATAATATGTGCTCTTTCATAATTTCACTACGATTTTTACTAAAAAAATAACAGCTATCTAAAATAAAAGTATGTCTACTTATGAGTAGTTCGTGTCAAAGAGTTATTTGGAGCTACTTCAAATGGTTGATACTTCTTCAAAAAAGCAGTACAGTCTATAAATAGGGTCAATAAAGACTGATTAAAGTGACTGATTGATCAAAGATTGTTCTTCCTTTTCTTTTGCGTTTATGATTTATTGTAACAATTATTGCTACAAGCTATTCAACTCTCTCTCTCTCTTTGTTAAAAATTTATACAGGCATTCTTATCCTGATGAGGAATGGAGACATTCTCAGAATTAATTGCCACAGGAAGGAATCGTTCGGTTGTACCTTTATCCCTCATTTCTTTCAACTGTAATCCGTTCAAATTATTGAAAAATGGGTCCATTATACACCTTATTTTCTCGTAAAATCAAGATTCTAAAACTTTTATTTTAATCTTTAGAAGCAAAGTAATATTAAAGTCCTGAGTGTAATACCGTAATCTAGTTTTCATTCTAAACATCTCTGCTTTGAAAATTGGACTCAGTACATATTTTAATTGCGCGAGAACCATGATAAAATCCACTATTTTTTGATTTAAAAAAATTCTCTTCTTCACAAAATATGAATTTAAATACACGTTTACAATTGTAGGATGATTGACTAGTTCTGTTCAGACTGAACGTCAAGAAAAGTGCATTTAATCATACTCCTTCAAGTATTATCCAATGAAAACGCTAACCCGCGCAATTAAAATGTGCAAAGTTTTTTTCAGATTTAATACACAGAATACGAATCAAGAGATGATAATCTGCCTCACAAATGAGAGTGTCGGTGATGCTCTACTGGTGATTCTCAATATAGAAGACGAAACATGTGGTTTTTTAGCCTAACGGTTCACTAGAAAGAAGAGCTTTTAAATAAATTATAAAAGTATTTCTGGTTGATATGAAAGGGATAAATATCCCCGATATTTTAAACCTAAAAATGATTTCTAATCGATTCTGAGAGAGATGTAATTAATTCATAAGAATGCAAGCCTTTGAGATCGATAATTCTCAAATTAGTCCCAAGATTTAAAAACAATTAATCTGGAAGCAACTGTAACTGTACCAAAATATAATTTTCAAACGTAGACTTTTCTTTTTTAAAAGTTAAAAAGACAGAGTTTAAAAATGGAACAAAATTATTTTTTCCTTTCAGGTATTTTTCATTCATTTATTTCTCGAGTTTTACTGCTAACATTATTGAGCTGCTAGACGTTATTAGTCATGTTCTGAAATGTATCGATTTGCATATTTTTATACGTTTTTATAAGTTTTCTACACGGTAAAAAGTATATTCTTGCACTGTGCATATTTTTCAAATACACATTTTGACTAGCCTTGCTAATAACTCTTACAAAAACAACAAAAACCTCTTCATACTGCTGAGAAGAGGAATCCAATGTATGTGAATAAGTGACCATCTTCTATTTCGAAATTACTCGATAAATAGTTTCAACTTGCTCTCAAGAGTTTAGAGCAGAGAACTATAGACCATTTCTCCAAAGGCTCATGTTATAATTTTTTCTCAAAGTTCTCTCTAAAAATGCTTTAAAAACACTCACAATTTACTCTTTGGATAGACATTCTTCATCTTGTTCGCATCGTTTTGAGACATTAGAAATTCACTAGTCTCCCCTGAGATAGCCAGCCTCTTAACACGACACCTTTCCTCCCCATTCGACTTCTTCTCTTCTTCCTGAAGCCGACTGGACTGCGGCTGTCCAGATGTCTTCCTCGAGGCATTCCCGGGACTCTGAATGCTCTGCGCCATGGACTGCTTCTTCATGTGGAGGTTTAGTGCCAAAAAGTCACTCTCCAAACTGACAATGCTCTGCTCCTTCTCATGAAGGGCTTTGTAGAGTTTTCTTATGAGGACCTTTTGATGCTTCAACTCTTCATTCTTCCGAGAGATGATCTCTTGGAAGTAGTTCAACTCCTTCATCAGCTCTGTGGAGTTCTCTTGTGAAGGTCTATCGTAAAAGTAGCCATTATCGCGGTTGAATCTCAGCGAATAGGCTGAATTCGAAATGACATCATTGCAAGGAAGCTGGTGGTCTTCCGGGGTGGAGGTGTTGTCAAAGGAGTATGAAATCTTCTTCTGCTCGTGGCCACTGTTGATTGGCTGTGGAGATAAGAAGCGTCCAGATGTCCTCTCAATGCTGGCTCTGCCGTCGGATGAGAGGCGTATTGGCCTCTGTGGTGCAGTCAGATGGCCGTCGTTAAAGTAGACATGCTTCTGAAATTGACCGGACCCTGTGTGATATTCCTCCTTGTCCCTTAGGTAGAGTCCGGAGTCGAGGAACTTTTGCATCTCTCCCTTAGAATGCATTTAATTTTAATAAACTTTTTCTTCCTCAATTTTATTTTTTATTAATAAGATTCCACCCAGCCAATCATAATTCTCCATTTCTACTCAATGAAATAGTGTAAAAATTCATCTCTACTCTCAGCTGGAAACTCAAAGCCTTGATGGGTGTTAATGTAGGGGTAGAAGTGAAATGGGACACAGTTTTAAAATAAAATGTTAAATACATTCATTTAGAAATAATAAATCCGGATATTGTTGACACTTGGCATAAATGTCAATTTCTAAATTATTCAAATCAAACGTTTTATCCAAGCAAGTTTGTATCGTTAAGCATCACTGGTTGTAAAGATGATAAAAGCCTACACAATGAATCAATATTTGGGATGGATGAGGAATTAATCTCACTAAGTACTCTGAAATGTGAGAAATACTAGAATTTGGAGCTCTTCGTAGTAATGAATAGTTTGGAATGAAAACCAAAGTTTTTTATTAGTTTGAGAGTAGGTAAAATTCTAATTGTAAAATAAGCCCCAAAAGTGGGTCGAAAAAATGACATGATCAAAAAGAAAATACAAATTTATCAATATACACTGTATATAATAGATGAATGGAAACCAAAAAATTAGAATAATTCGTATTTTTTATGGACCTATAGTTCCGAGTTAAACGGCTCGAGTTCGGTTTCCTTTATAAATAATACCTCTCTGAGAGATATTCACCATGTCACTTACGAGTAGTATGATTTAACAATTCACATTTATTAATTTAATAGAAGTAAAATTTCTGGATTATTTGGATAATTCGACCGAGATGGAAATTGATCAAGATATGAAGTTTCTTAATCTATTGTCTAAAGGGATGAATTTTATCCGATATAATAAATTGAATAGTTGTACGTTTACAATTTATTTTATGCTAACTAATCTAGTTCTGCTAGTTAATTAATTTCAACTTACCATTAAATCAATTCAGTTCATCAGAGGCTTAACGAGATATTAAAGAGAGAATATGCTCGGTTGAAGTGTTTTCAGCATGTTGAATTCTCCCTTAAGGTGTCTCTAAATTGGTTCATCTTTATCTAGTTATTAGATAACCTACTCAGCTACTTTAAACTAGTCCCATTCACTAAATGGCCCATTTGGCAAGTTTGAATCTTAGAAAATTATTCGTAAAGTTAATAAAACAAAATAATTTGAGTTTATTTGGTTTGTGCAGAAACAGGCGAAAGTTCAAATTTGAATTTACTTGACCATACGATATTATTTGCATTAAATATGTTATTTGGCTATGATTAAGCAAAATATGGATATTGTAGCACTCCAAATAGTCTAACTAACCAAGTCATACTAATAAGGAAAAGATAAAAATTAAAAAACTCATAATTCTTTATTGAATGTTATATAAATGTATGTAATTTAGTAAAGGAAATAACTCTTTTTTGGGGCTTTAAATAATATCCTCTATAAAAAATAGTTTTTTTTTCTGATATGGTGCATAAGGATGGATATAGCAACGAGGAATAACTCAAAAGTTAATGATTTTATAGACAAAAAGGACTGATTTTGTTAGAGTCTGCTTTTCTAACATTGCTCATCATTCAGCTGGGTATATTTGCTTGTGGTGTTGGAGAGGAATGAGTTGACTCCTGGTATATGAAGGGTACCCGTGCGAAAGACGTTCTTGTTCAAACTGCTACCTACTTCCTCGGGCGCTAGTGGTGGATCTAATATAAAAGTAAACATTAGTAAAGTACACTTTAACCGTCGTTCTATCAACGTGTTTGGATAACTCTAGTTGGACTTACTGACGAAATAAGATACCCTAGGATCTTCAAATAGGGCAGGATTATCGAAGCCTTCAGTATTATTGGGATATGCCACGTAACCAGATGTTGATTCCTTATTCTTCTTCACAATGAACATGAGGATGCCTGCCAAGATGGCAGCGGTGATGAATATGAAGAATGTCACGGCGATAGAATGCCCCTTCTTAGTAGTATCCCCCTTGAAGAAGTCGGATCGCTTTGGAGTCTGTGAGCACGATTCAAACTTGCAGTCCTTTTTAATTGGATAAATTATTAAATATTATGAGCGGTTAAAATATTATAATAAGGGCTGGTAGATAAGTGCAAAAATAATTTGAAAAAGTGCTAAATATTATCAATTTGATTTTAAAATGAGTGATGTATCAAATTCTCTTCCTTAAGAAAAGCAGCAACGCATCTACTCATGGTTTGATGATTCGAAAGTCATTCAGAAATATTTGTTAATCAAAACTTTAACAATTCAGACTTTGATTTGTCAGATTACTCATCAAAGTAACCTAGTTAAAATTATTTTTTTTTATAATTAACCTCTCATTAAAGAGCATATTAAAAATTGAAGTGGTCAATTGACTTTTTTCCGCCAAAAAATACGGTTTTTACACTAATTATATAGAAATTTTGAAAATTATTACATGTGCAAAGGCCTCGTAATAGGCATTTTTAAGTGACGGGAATTATTTTTCTGGGAGAAGAACTCATTTGATTAGCTATTGAGCGAAGAAAAAAAGTGAATCAGGAAGCCCTAATAATAATCTTTGATAATTACCAATTTTAACTATGAAAATTAGAATTGAATTACAGCTTATACTTACATGGAATACAGCGTCGATAAAGCAGCCGTATTTCGGTTTCTCACCTGCCCGCACAACGTAAGAACAAAAGTTCTCTGAATACGAAGGCATTGTCTCCCCGTGGACTAGGCTGCTGGCCGACAATTGGCCATTTCCCAAGGCCTGAGCGTTGAGATCCCAGCGTTGACATCGATTGTCATTGACTGTGGTAGTCTTGGGCCAGCCTAGGTCCAATGTCTCATTAATCGCCTTGAGAATTGTGAGAGTCTGATTGCCGTAGCCGGAGCTGAGCCAGGCCTTCTCGTCTATGCAATAGGATTCCTCGATGTTGACAGAGGTGGTTTCAATTTGACAGATTACATCAACTTTATCTTCGTGGCTGCTGGCGAAGATATATGAAGGAAACTTGCCACTTTGGAAGATGAGGCTTGTTCGCGAGTTTTGGCCCTCTTCCAGAGTCTTTTTGGAAAATTCTGTGTATCTGACTGGCGTTCCACTAGACCATTTCCATGTCTAAATACAAAAAAGATTACATAATAGAGCAGAGTTTACGCGAAACTTTTTACGAATTTCATTTTATTTCGATGCTCTCGTCTCTCGTAACAGAGAAACAAATTAGAGGGTCAACTCCATGAAGTAGCAGAAACCAGCTGACGTATATTTTGGAGACAACAGAAAATATGTGAGGCCTTCTTATTATTAAAAATGCGTCATCCAAAACTAAGATCCTTATTCCAAGGTGTTCTTAGGCGTAATTTAATAATGAGCTTATAAACTTACCGACTTTTCAGCCGGTTCAATATGCACATCGAGCCACGCTCGTGGTATTGAATATTGGGCCATAAAGGCCTTAATAAAGGCCGCTTCAAAAGAGTCGTTAATGACTAAAAGCCGACTGGACGGATTTATATGTTGACACGTTGCACTGGCAAGCTAGAAATTGAGAATAAAGACATTGCGTAATAGAAAGTCATACTACTACTCATGAGTAGAATTCTGACAGCTAGATTGACTAACCTCAAATGGCTTGTAGTCGGACAGCGAATGGTAGCAGGTATCTTTGACTGGATGCTTCACGAAGCCAGCAGGACAATTATTAATTGATTGAATTACGCCTTCCCCGGGGCTCGAGTCCATCTGGCAGATGAACCCATCGAGTGGGGTTGAGCACAAGTCGAGATACCAGCGACCGTTTATCGCTGGATCCATCGACCGCAGCATTGAGATACAAGTCTGTTGAAAAGGTTAATCAATTTGTTGGCAATCTAAACATTTAGGCCTTCTAGAATCAGAGGATTAGATGCTTTCATGTTATCCCTTGGTAGGTAGTCCATGAGCTTACATTTTTCGTTTCCGAGGAGAATCCCTGATTTGAGTAAAAGTTGGCATAATAATCCGATTGATCGATCCAAACCGAGGGATATCCAGACAGTGAGTTACGAACTGACGATACATGGTAGAGTAGGGATTGAATAAAGTCTAGAAAATAACATGTTATGAATGGTAAGCAGAAAGAAAGCTCTCTAACGTACAATTCTCTCCTTGTGATTCGGGTATGGCGAGACTTGGATTCTTTCCAGCCTGACCTCGACAGCTTTTTGCAGCGTTTTCGAAATCGAGTTTATCTAGGAATAGCTAGAAAGAAAAAAGGATACAAGTCTGAGTTGGACCCATAAACATGTCTCTCTATGTCTAACAAGCCCTATTCATCAGAGAGGAAATAATTCTCAAGATATGAAAAAATCGATAAATAATTCAACAACCAATCGGAAACAAGATAGAAATAGACCAATGAAATTGTAAAAAGTTTTAAAAATTCAAATCACCTTGTAGCATTTTTTCATGTAGAGACTATATCCCTGTGGGCAATACATATTTTCGTGAGTGTTGGACTTCTTTTGTGTTGCCTTTTCAAAGGAGGAACCGCAGAGGAAGGGCAATTTGTCACTACAACTCCTCGAATTTATCATGAATCCGTTTTCTGAAAAAAATTGAGTTTTTGAGATGATGAACGAGGGAACCTTGAGCAGCGTTTCACAAACCTTTGCTGATTGAGTAGCAAATATTCTCATCGTTTTTGAAGAAGTCCTTTGCCTGTCCCAAGCCGAGTATAAAGTCAATGATTGAGTTATCATACCACCTGAAAGTGTTTCCGACTTCCTCGAGGCCTATCCAACTTTCAACGTTGGCAGGGAGCCCATTCATCTGTTGGGTAATTTTAATTAATTAGCATAGTACTTGCTAGTCAAGAGAGAAAAAGGCGCCTGGTTCCGAGATGACTCACGATTTTGTTGAGATGCTCTTTAGAATGAATCGAAATTAAATGGTTCGATGAGTCGAGGCGTTTGCAAAATCTTTCAGCAGAATCAAAATCCATGGGATCCTCACCATGGAACTTGAAGCAGGAGAGGTTACTATCGTCAAGGCTCGTCATTGACTTTTCCTTGCAAATATCTAAAAGAGATTTTTAGTGAAATGTTAATACTCTCGTAAGATTGAGCTATACAAGCTACACCTCCTGAGGCTTTATATACTTACTTTTCACTTCAGCTTGGCATAATATGGAAGTGTGTCTGAAGCAATAGGTGGAGCTGATTCCAGAGTTACTGTCAACTTGATAGCACTTTTCATGGAGACCTGATCTAAGTAGTTTAATGGGACGATTCTTGTAGACATTACTATCAGCCCACTCAATGTTGATGGTATTATTATAAGTGGTTGCTAAATAAGAAAAGAATTACTAGTGTGTGACTGACTTTGCATGATGATCTTTAATTGGTTGATATGCCTTGACCAATTAAAATCAAGCTTTAATTCTCTCTTTCATTCATAGTAATTACACTCTAGAAACTTGAATGATTAATAATCGATAATTTTGAACAAAATCAACCGCTATTTGTAAAGAAGAATGAAGACTCACTCTTTAATCCAATTAAAGCGGGGCTTTCAATATCTAATTCCTTAGAAATCTCTTTCAAGAGACCATCGTAGTCAGCAAAGGCCAACCCTTCTGGAATGACGAACAGATGCTCATCCAGCCTTTCCGGATCTGCCGAGAGACAGTAGGCATTGGCATTTTTCACTGAATAATGGAAGGATTGGTCGTAATTATTCATGAGCCAAACGCAGGTCGAGTTTCTGAATAGGATCGAGTTTTCGTGAGGGCATTGGTGCTTGAATTTTGGCCTCGATATTAATTCGCGAATGGTTGCTGTTTTACTCGGCGTTGGTTGGTCTAGAGGATAGACACAAGGTGTCAGTAGCTTGGAGCCCGAGAGAGAGCTTGATTCAACAAACTTTAGACGCATCTCACGGCCCATGAGAACCAAGGTCTTATCGTTTGAGGGATTAGCCATCAATTCAGAAAAAGTCATCTCTTTGAGCAATGTCTCTCCGATCCAGCCCTAGAAAGATGATATTATTTTCGTTCAAAAGCTAAACGAAAACTGAGTTTTGTGAAAAATATTTTCACTTGCAAATTGAGATCTTTAGGTTTTCACCAAGATAATTGATACATTTTGCAATACACAGATTATTCTATTGATTTTGAGAAAAATACGTACATATCTGGGAAAATCTTTCGAGTCGATTCTAATCATAAAGTCTTCATACCAGCTGGAAATACTCAGCGCGATTAAGCGTAGGAAGAAGGCCTCAGATACTGAATTGATACCATTCCAGGTCAGTGTCTCATCTCCGACGATACATTTGGAGTCTTGAGTTAGACGATAGCACTTTTTCAAATATTCAAAGTAGTCGGCTTTACAACCACGATTAGGAGAGGTCTTCTCGGGTTCTTGGAGGAAAGAGTTGGCGAAATTGATTATATCAGTCTTTAAGGGCTTCACTTCAATAACAGTTGGCTTCAGGGAGCAGATGAAGCGATGCTTATCCAGACAGCTGATTGGCGGTGCCGTGCCTTGGCCCAACACAGAAAGTACGTGACATCTAATCTGTAGAATAAGTAGGTTTTAATTTGATCAATAATACAAGTTGACGCCCTGAGAACGAATTAAGGCTCTCATATACACTGTGTATTATACAGCCAATCGAATGAAAATTATTCATCAAACCTCATTGGCTGATTGACAATGACCAATGAAATTAGAGACTTCTATTTTTAGCAATTTGTTCGTTCGACCATCTTCTTTTGTCTTTTTATCGACGAGTCTAGAGATTTGAATTTGGAAAAAGAACTCACTTTATTTTTTCTTTCGTAGATTGTGTTAACCTGGAACTGCCCACCGACACTGGAATCTACCCAAAAGTTTGTATCTTGCGTGTCGATCAGGACAGCTGAGGCTAGGAGGTCTATTTACAAAGATTAGATTTAGCTATTCGACTTTGATGAGAGTCACTTACTCGTGAGGTATTCACTGTCGAGTTTTATGATGGAGGAGCCGGAGAGGAGTTTATTGCAGCTTTCATTAACAGACCCCGGGGTCGTCTTGTCATTTGAGGAGGAAACCTAAAAAGACGAGTTTAACTTGTAATTTTTGTTCGATTTGAATCTGTCAATTTCCCCCCTAGATGGAGGGGAATCAAGTAAATTCTAGGGATACTCACCACGATGCATTCGTCCTCAATGAGTATGGAGGGGCTTGGACAGGAGTAGAAAGTTTCCTTAGACACAGCATTCTCATCTCTACTACACAGCAAAGGGCTATATTCTTCGATTGGCTGCATTGATTCTTTATCTTAAAGAATGTTTGTAAACGATTTTTCAATGAATTCAATCTTTTTATAGATTATCATAAATATATACATTTGAGGGAGCATAGAATCGGTCAGTCTGTGTAGCTAGATTGGTTAATTAAAATGTTCACTTTGAAGCAAAGATGAATGCCTAATTCGAATAGAATTAACCCAATAGAATTGAGCAAAATTGACTTTTCTTGGATCGTTATTCATATATCCAAGGTCGCAAAATACACATGATGTTTAAGAAGAGTTTGTAGGCTTTCTGATTACATATTTCAAGTTTTACAAAAAGATGTTGGCCGTCGAATTTTGAAAAATTCTGATTATTCTACTGTATTTTGTTAACTGTATTCTCTTGAAAGAGGCAAAATACTTCATTTATCTTTAAAGAAACCGCGATTATCTTCCAAACTAAATGTTACGGACGGTGATGTAATGTTTAATTGAGCAACTAGGTGACTAAGGAGATTTTTTTAGGAAAAATTCTCATGACCGAAAAGTTCTTAAAATTTAATTTTTAGCCAAGTCAACTTTGAAAAATAGGAATTATCATTGAATTGTAGAGCCGGGTCTTGAAGGGTTAAGAATAAAACTGAATACAAACACCCTTACTTATGTGGAGGGTTTGGCATAAAATAATTTTCAAGTTAACTTTGAATGTATCTCCAATCGGTACGGTTTGCAAGGCGTCGTTTTCCCCATGATGATAAAGTAAAACACCCAAGATTTATTTAATTTAAAATCTGTAATTAATGCGGTTACAAATTGATTTCTTATATTAAAACCGCGGTTTGCAATCAAAGTTCAGCATCAGTCCTGAAGACATACAAATTAATGAATAATTGTAAATTTAATTGTGGTAACGGTCTCAGATAATATCATGCTAATTGGATACTCTCAAAGATGATGCAGTTATATCAACAGGTCTAATTTTGACCAATATTCGAAATTAGGCAACCTGTTCTTAGACACGGAGCGCATAGAGACGACTCACCATCTACATAGCAGATAACAGACGAGAACATTGAAGTGGTTATTGAGCACACATGGTGGTTAGAGTACGATTTTGAATCCAAATTGTGGATAAGGTTGTCAGTTACTCGAATCAGATGGGTTTCATTCAGTCTTTCTGTAATGTACTTGAGGTACTCTCTATTGTCAACCTGCAGGGTTTTAGCATTGAAGTATTCGCAAACTTGTGAATTCACACCCAAATCCCCGAGGAGGCCGGCGCCGGGAGGTATTGAGAAGAAGCTTCGGTTTTTATCATCTTTGAATTCTAAATGAGGAGAATTAACTTTAGAAAAAAGGGCTAATTTTTCCATTGGATACTTCGTGAAGGACCAATTTTAATTTATCTTATAAAGTTATAAATTTATCTTATATTTTCGATATGAGAAATGCAATCTGATGGACTTTTTAGCTAGAAACTAAAAATTATAACGAGAGCAAAAGTTTTGAAAGAGAATGGAGAATCTTTCGAGCTTTCAAAAAATATACCGACGTTATAAAATAAATACGTCACTTATTACCCGAGAAATTTCTTGTCAAGATATTCTCTTAATAAAAATCATTCAATTAATCTAAATACGTTTTAAATTGTAGAATGATTACTATAAAAATGTATTCATTGTCTTTTGAATAAGTTAATCATAAAATATTACTAGAATAAACAAAAATTATATTGAAGCTAGTCTGCATACAATTGTCTGTATATGTATAGTGTAGGTTTTATTGAGTGTGCATGTGGTATTTGGAGCGGAGAGGTGAATGATGGCTTGTGATTGGTTGTTGAAAATATCGATTTAAAAGAGATCTATGATCGTTAGAGCTTGGAATTTTTGCTAGGAACACTCCTCGGTTGTGGAAATTTTAATTAAAATTTCTCGAATAGAATCTGAGTTAACCTCTGATTTGAAAATTACACATTGATTACAAAATATTTTAAATTGTTGGTATGTCACCAAATCAGAAAGTTTTGTCGTTAAATAAATATTGATGAATTCCTTCGATAAACTGTAGACATTCAGCTCTGATAAAATGATGAAAAGGTTTCTTTCTGTCTAAAATTATTTCAAAGACCAGTAAGAAATTGATTTGGTGAAAAAGGAACCTACCCTTTGGCTTGACATCTTTGCCCGCGAGTATATTCTCATCAAAAGCTGGGACCTTGCAGACAGTTGAGGGACCCTTTGACTCGCAGTTACTCGACTTCCAAATCGATTGGGCAACATCAAGGACTAAGCATTCATTCTCAACGCCCTCTTCAGAATTGGCCAGCAGAGCTGACGGCTCACTCTTGCCGAAGCTCGTATGAGTTATTGGGGTTCCATCGAGCCAAAACCACTTTTGATCTTTTGCTCCATATTCTAAGATGAAGAAGATGTTTATGAGATGTTTATTGAAATGAAAACGTAGACATCCTAGGTCTGAGATTAGGAAAAGTACACTTTTAACAAAAAATACGTTGTGTCTAGAAGCAATATAAAAATTCGATAATTTCTTAGGAACTAGACTTGATGGAAAAATTATTAAGAAGATCCATTGTCTGAATAATAGTTCTTGTATTCTCTGTTTAATTGAAACTCTTACATAAACATTGTTTATAAGACAATCAGAATAGAATGCCATAGTTTATGGGAATTTGGCAACAATTTGCAATTAGACATCTTTTATTCCACATCATAATAACCGGTCCATTGAGGATATTTTGTAGAGAAGAAATTTTAAAATTTTGTATTGACTAGAAGCCCTTATCAGGCTTTGCAGCGATTTTCTCAATCTCAATGAAGGAAATTTCGAGTAAATTCAAAAATGTGAATAAGCAAGGGTTTAACAAAGCCAGGAAATAAATTTATTAAACTCATTAAGGATACAGTATTTTATCTTAAAGTAATGATATTATCTCATTGCTACCCAAAGAAATAAATCTAAAATATTTTCTGCCTCATTTTGGCAACTGTTGATTCGTTCATTGTTCTTTCTTCTATTTTTCTCTCTTACAAATTGGTTTTTAAGCCGAGTATCAGCCTCTCGAGTTCTATATATTTAATGGGGGAGGGGTAAATGTGCCAATTGATATCTAATAAATAGATTCTAATTGACACTGGTAGAAGAAAGGATGGGAGTAGAATCGAACCCACACTTTAGATGAGAGGATAGCATAAGAGTTGAACAGGATTTCTCTACACCATTCCCTCTAATACCTTGAATTTGTTTGTCATATCAAATAAGCCCTATAACAAAGAAAAAAAATTTAGAGACAATAAGAGGGGTGAACCATAATAGTTAGAACAAAAAAATCTTGATTCCTCTACTTGAGACCCGAAGAGGTTTCTGTGAAAAATGTAGAACGATTCAATTATTTTGTACCAAATGACACATCTCAGAAAATAATTATTTTAAACAAAGAAGCACTCACTTTTGAATGAAAATCCCAGCCAAATGTCAGCAGTCTTTGAATTTTTCTCTTTAACGTGCTTTAGAAATGCCTTTTCCTCATCTCTCGAAGCGAAGGAGATAACGTTGGCATTATTTGGGAATATCTTGGGATCGAGGACATTCCAACAAAACTGCTCCGACCAGGAGAACTCATCGAGACCTCTTATCGGCGGTGAGAAGCAGTTGTTACCAATCTTAGTCCACTCTCCAGGACAGGTTAGACTGTCTTCGACTACCGCTGGGGCCTTCTGTTCGACTACAACGTCATCTGGAGTGTACTCACAGAGGATCCCTACATTTGTTGAGTTGCACAGGTCCAGAACGAGTTCATTTCTGCTGTTATCTAGCAGTAGACATTGGTATTTGGAAGTGTTTGCGGCTTGTAAGAGGGTTTGGCTGGTTGTTATGAGAGATTGCATCATGACGTCACTGTGTAAAGCTGCATTGGGGTACTTGAAATGAAGACATTTTAGCAAATCATATCTCAGAGAGTAGAAATGTGGAGAATTGTGAAAATAGAGAAAATTAACCCACCTCAAATGCCTGTGTCTGCGTATTGAATTTACCCCCAACCCAGGCACGATCAATCTTGAAAGCGTGCATAAAACTCTTGAGAATGGAACTCTGTATCTGATCCTTTATGACAGCCAGGCTGGCTTCTTTCAGCAGTGTTGACCGACATTCATCCGACATGGCATCGGAGAAGGAGGAATCTGAAGGAGCCGGCATTATTGCCTTCTCATGATTGAAGATTAATCGATAGCACTTGTCGTCAAATCGATAGTAATCTTCGTGTGAACATCCGTTACGATTTAGTATGAAGCCTAGTTAAGAAGTCAGAGTGTTATTTTTACAAAATACGCTCTAGGTGGAATCAAATTTGTATATTTTTTTTGCTAAACTCTGGAATTGCCACGCATCTTGGGTTCTTTAACGCATTTA
Source organism: Gyrodactylus salaris (assembly GCA_000715275.1). Taxonomy (NCBI): domain Eukaryota; kingdom Metazoa; phylum Platyhelminthes; class Monogenea; order Gyrodactylidea; family Gyrodactylidae; genus Gyrodactylus; species Gyrodactylus salaris. Next base: position 15,557 of record JJOG01001278.1, read on the forward strand.
CTCATAAAAATCTATCACTTTATAAGCGTTGAAGATTTACTTTCGGTTCCAACCAATCATGCATGAACACATAAAAATGATATCTTTAGAAAATTGGCTCAAAGAGGCTCTCTCCTTTGTAAAAAGGTTTGATCAAATGCATTCAAGTGAGCGTGGCACCATACAACCAATAACCTGACCAATGAGAGGCATCTCAAGAAACGTGGCAATAACAGAGTTTAGTCTCAGATTTTGACTATCAAAATGGAAAACTTTAAAGATAACAAAGAATTGCATGCATTGACAAAGAAAAGGAACGTTTAATAAAGACTTTTTAACCCTTCACTTGTACCGGAAGTATAAATTTAAAAATCCAATGATGTGGAATTGTCTGCTATTCTTCAGGATAATATATTTGCATTCCAATTGGACCTTGAACATAGATCCATAGATGTCAATAGATGAATATTTATGGAATTAATTCTGGCAAATGAAGGGTTAATATTGAAAGGGGTTAACAATAATGGACAGTAAGAAAACAGGGCTCTCTCTCTCGAGTTCCACACAAAACATAAAGACATTAATGATAAGCGAAGCGCCGAATGCCTCTTTTGGAGCATATTTCCAAATCATTTGGAGAGAGTATAAGTGATTCTATTGGCTATAATTTAGGCGATCTAAACTGTAAATTCAAGCACCTTCATTATTGTATCAACTGTACAACAAAAGTTGATAACGAATGAATTAACGTGGGTAATAGAGAAGTTGTATAAACTAACTTTGATAAATAGCTCTATGCATTGCTAGGAATTGGGAATGGTATGTAATTTCAATAGGATTGGGATGAGAAAATCATAAAGGTGGGTGAAAATAATCTTACTTTAACCTTGCACAATTAAAAAGGATAGGTTGGACCAACATTTTTACCAGAGGTCTCGGGGTTTGGTATGTTTCAATGCTAGGATTCAGTAAATCAAAATCCAATGAGATTGCTTCATTCTTAAAATCAAGTATAAAAGACACACTCATAGACACACATCATGGAAAAGTAGCAATCTTATTGGTTATTGCTTTAAGGGTGAAATAAATTAAAGTGAAAAGCTTCTTATGAACTATTGCAATCACAAGTTTGGGCTTCAATAATTCCCTCGCGGATGTTGTTTACCGAAACAACGTAATAAACCCTGCTAAAATGTGTTATCTGATATAATTGACAAATAAGACTATTTATATATTAGTTTATATATACTATTTATAATTATACCTACAAAAGAGACGAAATTTATTAAATACTGTTTTTTGTAATTTTAAAATTAGCCATTTTTGATAGATTAAATCATTATTAGGGCCACACATTTATAGGACATTTTAAAATTCAAACTATAAAATTTTTGGAAAAAAACTCCCGTCCTCAAGCTTTCTATTTCCAGGGACTCTGTAATCTTTTGGCCAGTAAAATTTTCCTGCATATTGAAGGCTTGCAAATTTTTCAAAAACATCAAAGTTATTCATTTTTAAACCTTTCAACAGCCCAGTATATGTATTCCAATTATGATATTCCCATATTTCTTTATTTTCTATTGTAAATCAGATCACAATCTATTCAATGGTTGTTTTACTTTTTCAAAATTATCATTAAAAGACCAAAGATAATTTAATTGAAAATTGAAAAATCATGAAAAATGAATGACTTTATCAAATAAATTTTCTTTACGATTAAGTATTTTTTATCTCTTTGATTAAAAAGACATTATGAAATAGATTAAGGAGACAATATGTGGCCCTTATTATTACAATGAATGGAATAGTTCTTTCTTTGAACGCTGAAGAACCCTTTCAAGTTTTCAAAATGTCTTTTTTTATCTCAAAAGATTTGAGTTTTAGACAAGAAGAGGCCATATATATTATTTGTGCAAAGAAAGTTGGAAAAGGTCTATTAGTGAGGTTTCAAATGCAATCACCTCGTGTTTTCTTACTTGGATAGACTGCAAAATTCAAAACAATTCAATCTAATTATTGAGTTAGGTAAACTTGTAGATATTTTTGTTTTCTTTGCTCTAACGGATGTAACAGAAAAGAATTTAGCACTTTGACCTGTTGTGATTATTAGAAAGATAAACTTCCGCAACTATCAAGAGTTACCATGAAGTAGTATTTAAATAATCAAGAAACATGTTGCATAGCTGTGAATTAATTTTAAAACATGCTAGAGTTCATGACCGTGGCACCCAAATGAAACATGCTTTAATGAAATAAAATGGAAATTACTGGTTAGTAGACTCTATCAATCTCAATGTATTCAAATAAGTTCGAGAGTAGAACCAATCAGATTGACTTGTTTTTCTCTCACTCAAATTTGATTGGCCAATAATACATTGATAATCATTACACAATGAAAATTAACTTTTCATCTCAAAAAATACAACTCCTTAGAGTCAAGTTCATTTCTAATGAGTCATTAGCAAAAATCGCATTTTGGTGCTCTCCTAATAAGTCACTACTTTTGAGAGAATGGTCAAAAGAGGTACAAGTACATTTTGAACTCAAAATCAATCTGCTATTTGTAAGGTCTACTTTCTAAGGTGCCCATAGGTTGCAATAAGAGAATGACTCACTATTTTTAGTCTTTTCTTGAAGACGCACTTCGCAAATGAACTCAAACTTTTCATCGCACCTCTCCCAGGACCAATCGCCAGGGTTTTGTGAGTTGTTCTTCTTGTAGTTGATGACAACGCATTTCTTCTTCGAGGACCGGATCTTGGTGAAATCTCTAAAATTCCTGTAATCATTAGTCATGTTGGAGTGATCCCAGACTTCTGCGAGGCCGTACTGCGTGAGGCCGATCCAGAATTTCACGCCAGACGGCCTCAGCATGTGAATATTCTTCAGGACTGTGGCTGGAAAGGAATTTAATATTTTATCACAATAAAGATATCTTGCCATGCTCTCTCAAACTGATTTTCTTAAAAATCAATCTTATTTTTAACCAATCAGAAGCTTTGTAGCGTGTGTGTATTGATTTTCTATTTCATTGTCTTTAGAATTTCCTTGAAAATGGCTTATTTGATACTATAAATAATTCAAGAAAGAAAAAGGTTAACAAGACACAGAAACCATTTTACGAAGATGGCAAGAAAGCTCTCATTTTGTAAAGAAATCCAAATCAAATAGAGAATTTCTTTTTTAAAAGATTCTTCATTTGTAAATCTATGCTAATTAGGACTTGAAATTATCATCATCAGAGTATCGTTTATGAATTGAAAGATATTTGAGAGCCAAGAGTAAGGGGTTAAGATAACGGAAGCTAGGATAAACAGTATCTCAGTAATAGAGTTTCATGAATAAGAGAAAATTTCATTTCTGTGCCCACGAAAAATGAACCCTTAAAGTACATAATAATAATAGTGACTCATATTCAGTTTGGTTATGGTTAATTGGTTATATGAGCTCTTGAGGTGAAAAGGGGGGGGGTCTCAATGAGCTACCTTTTTAAATATATCTTGTATGTTTGATTATTTGGCATGTGTTTTGTCCAAGGTTGAAGAATTATGTTATATTTTTGGTAGTGTATTAGATAATTGAATGTATCCATTTATTTCAAATAATACTCAAGAAATGCAAGACTGAAATCGATTGATTTAGAGAGTCATTTAAACTAAATCCAGATTCCATGTATGCAAAGATTGACCAACTCTACATATGCACATGATAATTGAGAAAATGAGCCTAGATTTACAATAGCCAAAGAGGAAGAAAATGATTCTAGCGGGGAGAAAAAATCAGACAAAACATTGTGTAGCTCATGTGAGTTAATGAGACCATTTTAGGATCAGAGTCCACCGCTGAGAGCAGACAGTAAGAAAATGATCTGTGAAATACACCCTGGAGGAATGAATAAAACTTTTGAAAAACATCCTTCAACCTTTAGGAAGAGATTTTTTTAAAGATACATGGACAATCCATTGGACATTGTACATGAATGCTTGACAAAATTTATACCAAAGAGCAAGAAGAAATAAACATGGGCCCCAGACAATCCTTGAAGCTAGTTGCTAGATATAGTTTTGTTAATCAAGCCCTTCAAGGTATGACATCTCTAGATAAAATCTAATCCTTTGCGTGAACATAATAATCTTTCACAAATCCTTTGAGCTCTTTTGAAGTTTGAGAGAAGGCTTCAATTCTAACGATTTTATATTTATTGTGTATTTAAGATGTTTTTATCGATCTGGTAAAGTGCACAGCTATTTGAAGAGTCAATAAAGAAAATCCCTCAGAAAATATAAATTTTCTCAATAACACTCAAAAGGCGGTAAATTTAAAACGTGAATCAACAATAATCTTGTTAACTAACTCAAGATGATAATCTTTTAGCCAATTGGACTGCTCATGTTTAGGAAACACATTTTTAATGATCTAAAAGACGCTTTTCCACTCTCAAATTAAGTCAGAAAAAATGTTAAATGATACTCACATTGAATGTACTCATTGTCGATGAACGCAAGGCTAGAATCCGGCCAAGTGCTTTGGCAGTATTTTGAAGCATCTTCAAAAGACATTTCCCTCTGAATTATGTGGAATTCCCTATTCGAATGGATGAAGCTCTCAAAGACACAGACAACCTCAAGTTCTTCATCGCAGTTGATGTTTACAATATTTTTGTTCTGATCGATGGATTGACATAACTCGTTTGACTTCTTCAGCCAGACTCTATCTTTTATGTCTATTGCGTCGTGTAACGTGGGCAATCTTCCAAAATTTTTGCAATATTCCTCAGCCTCTTTGTAATTCAGCTTTTCGTCATGTAAACTTGTTGACACTGAGTTAAGGAGCAGTATAGGGATGAATAAGAAATAAATATATTTGAACAAGTTCATAGGAATCTTAATGTGAAAGAATATTGAATCTAAAATGATTTAAATTTGTTAAAATATTGATTAATTAAAAGTTTTAAGACAAATAAAAAGCAAAATTTTAATCAAACCTTGGTAACAATTTTGAAATTTTCAAATTTAAAAGTTACATGAGTGAAAACAAATTACGATTCTTAAAGGTATATGAGAAGAAGTTAGAGAAATCCGAGAATGTAAATATATATATTTTTTAATTTCTCTTTAGTCTCTTACGCTGCCTCAGTTTGGATCTGGGGATCCATTCAAGTTACACTCATTACCAAATTCTTCAGAAATATTCGACTCCCATCTACCCCAGGTAAACCCTATATTTGCAATTAATAGCTCATTTCAAAACTCAAAAAATATCCCCCGCTAATCGACCAGTTCTCCCTAACACGGCTGAAGCCGTACTCGAAAGAGAGAGTCTACAGAACCCCCTCTGAGAGAATTGGCTCACACTATTCTAAGCTCTCTATTCATCTCGATTTAAAAACGCGGAAGACTATTGAAAAAACTAGAATTCTAGGCCGTGAGTATTTCCCTTTGCTGGATGGAAAGAAAATCCCATATCTATCTGAAGAATTGTTGATTCAGATCATAGAATTTCAAGCTAAAGAAAAGTTCATTCCAACCCTATACGATGAAAAGGTGAGTTGTTTTTTTGATTCGAAAGTTTGGAATCCAAATTATTGAAACTTTTTCAAAAACATTTAATATCCTAGGGCATTTCATCAGGCTTCAGAATTTTATTGAATCTGAGAAAAAAATGTAATCAATGAAGCAATCTCATTGTTTGCTGAGCTCTTTTTTTATACTTGCGGTTGACTATGTTTCGCACTACACAGCTGTCAAAAATCAAAGGTATTTATTTTAATAGAATTTTAATTTATATCTTGACCCTTCTTTCATCCTTCCGCTATATAAGAAGTTCAAATAAATCCCAGTCTTGAGAGGATTCATAAGCTGACTTCTAGGTTTATGTAAAATTTATTTAAAAAATCATGCCTTCGCTCTACTTATAAGTAGTATAAACATCAATAAATAATAAATCAGTAAAATGGCCTTGAAAATACAAAATAAAATCCCCAAAATCATTTTATGGTTGATATAGCAGCACAATAGTCCTTTTAACGAGTCATGCTCTGTGGCTGACTCAAGCTGTTGTTGAACTCTTTTATTGAACTGCTAGGTAGTGTTTTGTAGAAATATTTTTTGAACTTGACAGAAAATCTAATTTTGAAATAAAAGTAACACTTTACCTTTTTTAAACCTCTTCTTCAGATAGACAAATTAATTTTATTTGGAAGAACAAAGGTAAAATTATTCATTAAAAATCAAACAAGGGTTTTTGAAACCTTCTTGTAAAACCTTTTAAAATGAACTACCCGGCCGGTTCCAAAAAACGTCTTATTTCCTTTTTCAATAATGTTCTCATGTAAACATGACAGTTAACAAAACTACCCAAAGAATTAAATCTAAAAGATTCCTCCACTTGAGACCATCAAGTAGGTTCTGTGAAAAAACTCGGAACAATTCAATTCAATATTTTATCCAAGAGTCAGAAAAATCAGGACTATTTTCTACAAAACTAGATAGAAAACTGCTATTGGAAAATTTTAATTAAAATTCGCACAAATATTCGGTATTAAAAGTCTTTTATTTCACAGCGCTACAACTTTTACAGAGAGCATGGCATATTAGAGGAAGATATACGACCAATATTTTCATTATTTTCACCCTCAATCTTCCTAAAAGTAGCATATTTCCATGAAAAGTTCCCACAGCTCATCTACTCCTTGTTGGCTGAAGTAGAAAATGAATTTGTGTTCGCTCTCAAGCAGTCCATCTGTAAGATATTACCTCCTAATCCCTTCTAGTGGACTACATTCTCCTCGACAAGGGGCAACGGATGCGTCTCGACATTGAAAATCCAATTGTCAAGACAGCGTTCAGTAATGTCATTCTAAATGACGTTCGCAACTCGAGTTATCAGAGGAACCGCGAGGCCCTCATGCAAAAGATATTCTGCTTCTCGAGAATGCGGAAGATCCTGCAGGACTTTTGGAATAAAGAATTTCTCGATTTAAAGCTGGCGAGCATGAAAAAGATTCTGAGCTTCAATAGAGCCTTGTATCTCCAAGAGTTTTGTAACAAGATCAACAACCAAACAGCTAGTATCAAGGAAACGTTGGTGAAAAAGTGAGCTCTTTGTAACTTCCAGACTCTTTGTTTTATTGTTTACTAATAATATGTATTTGGCATGACACGTTTTTCCTTCATTTAAGTTGCAAAACTGGAGAGGTATTTATCGTCTTGCTGGACAAGATTCATCGACTTTGTTCCGAAAACCTTTTATATTTGTAATTTGTAGAGCGCGCAAAAACTTCAGACCATCCTCTAGTAGACATTTCCTTGTATTTGATAATCATTAAAAAGAACTTTATATTTAAACAGCTGGGTTCCGGTGTGTGGGCAGAAGTTTTCCGCTAACAAGGTCCATTGGCTCAAATATCTGGGCTTGAAAAAGGGCCACGACAAGTCGAACTCGTTCTTCAACTCAATCGCCATGTTCATGGGCCTTCAGTTGAGAGGTTTAATATTGAAATCGTTGTTTGAACTCAATGATCTTTTTGAGTTGTTTAAAGTAATTCACATTATTATCTAGAATTAGAACTAACTTTTAGAACCCATTAGAAAAATATTAGAGGTTACTTTTTTTCTATCTTTAGTGCACTTTCTTGAAATGTATCAGTCCTCATTTACAAATAATAATTGATGTGTTCATAACTATTGTTGATCTCAAAGTTATAGAAAAATCAATCTATCAGGCATGAGAAGAGCAAAAATCTTATACTTTTAACAAAATTCTATGATCCTTTTAAACCTATTGATAAATGTGTTATCTTTTAAGGATGAAAAAAAGATTTACATTGAAGAAGTCAACCAGAGCTTCTACGAAGTACAGCCAATCTTGCTGCTAGAGGGCACTGTAACATCATTCAAGATATCGCTCTCTCCAAATCTCAACGGCGTCACGGAGATTATCAACTCGGCCATTCAGTCGATTATATCGTCCAGTGAGAAAGTACCGAGAGTGGAAAAATTCATCTTTGAGTCATTCACACAATGGAATGGCCACCTACCAAATGTTACAGTGGAAGATTCTGAGGTTTGCTCCTTCTTGAGATAATAGAACACTAGGGTTTTCTGTTATGCATGTATTCTGATTCACGAGATGGACACATTCAAATCTCAGGATTACTGAATTATTAGAAGAAAATATTAGACTATGATGTCAAGTCTACCCGTCGGCTGGGAGCTGATGAGTCCTTGCTTTTCTAGGGAAATAACAAAAGCTTTCTTTAGGTTAAAGTCATTGTGGACAACATCTTGTCGATCATCAGATCCAACTATGAGGAACCGATGAAGTATTTGCAAAACTATCAGGAATTCGAATACTTGATTCAATACAAAGTTGAGAATGAGCTTCTGAATTACACGCGACAAAGGAAAATCATTACAGATAGCGGTGAAGTGAGCAATTTTAAATTATGAGTTTTTTTGTCATGTTTTTCCAAAGTAAGTGAAATTGTGCTAATTCTAAATCTAAAAGTGAAACAAATTTGATGTACTTTTTCCCTTTAGACAAATGACGTCATTCAAATAAAGTATGAGCAACTCTTTATCGAGGTAAGATCCTTAATTCTAACAAATTGGTGGTCTTGTAAATTTTTCTTTTCAAGAAACTGACCGAATACTACCGGGTCCGTGAGAAATTGCTCTGCATGCGACCAATTATACAGTTTAACGTGTTTCTCTTGGACTGTAGCAAATTGAATAACACGCTCTTGGAGCGTCTGGATATTTTTCATGGAGAAATTCTGAAATATGAAATTGAAGTAAATCGCGTATTGAACAGAGGGTGAGTACTGACTAACTTTCTCCATGTAATTGGCTGATAATCAGTGCCTTTTTGTTCAAGAATATCATGTCTTGAACTTGTGAATTAGTAATTACTAATTTCACTGATGTATGCACTGACTGATTTTCTTCTAACAAATCAAAGACAAATAATACAGTGCCATGAAGGAATTCATTCATCTATGCTTTAACGGACTGGCATGCTTTTGTCCTACAGGCTCTAATGTAGAATAATTCTCGAATACTAAACTCTCATTATTGATATTAATTGAGATGAAATCTTTCAAGGATTATAAAAGAGTACGAAAAAATTTCATCGAAACTCTCCGAGATCCCTGGAAATATAGAAGATCTCGTTGAGTTGAATTCATATTACGAAAGTGTTTGTGATGTTAAATCCACTGAGTTATTGGACCAGGTTCAATTGTCACAGAAGCGGATCTTCTTCCTTCTCAACAACTTGATTCTTCCACGTATGTCCTCTTAGATCTAAGATGCACTCTCAACAAATGGGTCTAACTATATTATAAAAGTGAACTTTTCAACATGAATGAGTTTGTAAAATCCTCGTCCTGACTCCTAGAACTTTGCTAAACAATGTTTAGTAAACATTCTTATTCCTTACATGAAACCTTTTGACTTTTCAAATGTTTTCACGGTTATTAGGTGAAACCAATCCTTTCGGTTTTAGTCACAAGAGGTTACAAGAAATAAAAGATTTATTTAACAAAGGTATAACGAAGTTCATACGACCAGCCATTTTAAATTCAATGAATCTCTCTGCTAATGGTGCAGTGATTTCTGGAGTATTCAAATAGATTCATTATTAAAATTTAGGGTTGCGAGTAAAATTTGAATTATTGCTTGCTCACCTTTTTACATGATTTTATTGTCTCTCTCAAAAAAGTGAACTCTAGTTGAATTAAAAAATACCGTTTGACTATTTAGGGGAAGATCTTTCATTGAACTCCATCGTCTTGAACTGGCCAAACGAGCTACGGTTAATCCTCAAGACCACAATCGCCCGCCTCTCTGGTTTCCGTGAGGACCTCGAAGAGACCCTCAAAGACAATCAGGCAAAGTTGAAAAAGAAAATCAACTCAATGGCCTCTTATTATGAAACAATACAGAAGAAGGAGAATCTATCCATCGACGATATGAAGAGGAACGTTAATTTCCTAGACCAATTCCACGAGGAGTCTGGAAAAGTGGAGGAGGAAATCAGGCATATCAACAAGTGAGGATCTTTTTAATTGACAAAACTCTTCTATGAGATATCTCTTAGAACTTCTTTTATCTGGAGAGTAATGCAACTTGTCTGTTCAAAATTTATCTTAATTCCACTCTGAACTTGAGATGAAACTTGTACGACAAGTTTTGATTTAGCATTCTCAGTAAGGGGATCTACTAGCGAGTAATACAGGGTATTACTAATACACTCTCTAAGGAATGATTGTACTCTGTCCGGGACTCAAAAGTACAACTATCTCTGCTCTCGACTGTTTATCGTATTATATAGATCAGTAAATGAATCATGTTTATGAATATGCAAGAAATATGCTAGTTTTGATTTGAATTGTTTATCCCAACATTTGTTAATTGCGCTAATTATAGCCTATCACTCAATGTTATCACTTTAGAGAGGAGGCTCTTCTGGATTGGAACGTTAGCAAGTATCCATATCTGAACGAGTTGAAGCGTGATATAGAACCCTTTGATACACTCTGGAGGACTATTTGGACTTATGAGAATAATGTCCGTCATTGGAATTGCGTGACCATAGAAAATATCGATGCTGTAGAAATTGACGCTGAACTAAATAATGAGCTGAAGTTGATGAACTCTCTGCTCAAAACTTTCACTAATCGTCCGCATCAGTTGAATATTGTGAAAAAGTACAAAGAAAAGTACATTGCCTTCAATAAACACCTACCTATTATACACGCTCTCAGCTCAAAGGGTCTCGGATCACGTCATTGGGAGTCGTTGAATGATCTACTCAAGCTCGAGAAGAAGCTGTCATCCTCGTCACATTTACAACATATTGTTGATATAGTCGTTGGTAATTAACTCTCAAGAATCATTATCAAATTCTGATATGTCATTGAGTAATATTTTGAAGATTTTGTCAGTCACATACTGATATTTGAGAGTCAGCCAATATCACTGTCTAACCCTAATAAGTTGGCTTTACATAGAGTTTAAAAAGTGACCATTTTTTGACATTTAAATCAAATAATTTCTTTAAACAATACAAGATGATGAAACCTTGCTGACTATTGAAGAGATTTGTGCTTCTGCTTTGAAAGAATTTCAAATGAATTCATCTCTCGAGAAAATGAAGGAAGAATGGAACACTATCAAATTTGAAATGGTCATGTACAAAGATTCGGTGAGAAGCTTTATTATTTGAATAAAACCTTGGCCAAAATTTAGAATAATTCAGAATAATACAATTTATCATTGATACTATTTTGAGAATTTACAAAATTTGACTTTTTCCTTGGATACGCACTGAAATAAAAGTCATGAAGCTTAATAAAGTCATTTGAGCAAGTAAATTAATTCTTATTTCTTCATTATTTAGAATGTTCCAATTCTTGCTGCTGTGGATGAGATCCAGTTGATTCTAGACGATCAACTCATCCGAATAAAGTCCCTCAAAGCATCTCCATATGTCAAACACATTGAAGATGAAGTGAAGGCATGGGACAAAAGATTGAACTCAATGAACAAGATTATCGATATATGGGTGAAGGTCCAACTGGGCTGGATGTACCTGGAGCCAATCTTCTTCTCCGAGGACATCATCAACCAGATTCCAGACGAGGCACGGAAATTCGACGCCATCGACTCATCCTGGAAGGAGATCCAGCATGAAGCACAGAAGAATCCCAATTGCCTCATAGCAACTAAACAACGGGACTTGTATCGGAGACTGCTCGATTCACATCGTCTGATTGAAGAAATACAAAAGAGTTTGAATGACTATTTGGAGAAGAAGCGTCTTCTGTTTCCCCGACTATTCTTCCTATCGAACGATGAGCTATTGGCGATCATTTCCGAGACTAAAGATCCTCTAAAGGTTGAGCCACACCTGAAGAAATGCTTCGAAGGCATCAACAGCCTGATCTTTAGTCGGGACCTTAAGAAGATATCTGGCATGACATCGGTTGAGAATGAAAAGGTCCAATTTAATTCTTGCGTCTTCCCATATCAAGCAAAGGTTTGTCTCTTTTGAAATTTTACAAACAGTTGATCTTTTGAGGAGGCCAAAAATTAATTTTCTTAGAATTTATACCTCCCACGATGACTTAATAGCTGAGCAAGTTTCATGGTTACTTGGCCGATTGGATATATCGTTTTTAAAGTATTTTTATTTATTTCTATTAAAGGGAATGGTCGAAAAATGGCTGCTAGAAGTCGAGCATGCTATGCTTCTCGCAGTTCGTAATCACATTGTGGACAGCTGTAAAGCTTATTCATTGGAGAATCGGTTAAAATGGATTCTTGCCTGGCCCGGACAAGTTGTCCTCTGTGTATCGATGATCAAGTGGACAGAACAGGTTGAGAAATCTATTGCTCAAAACACTCTCGGGGATTATAAAGCGGTTGTCGATGAGCAGATTGTCAATGTCGTCAATCAGGTTAAGGAAGACTTGAAGTCTAATGAGAGAGTCACTCTGGAAGCTTTAATAGTCACAGATGTTCACGGTAAGTACCTCAATATGAATGACATATTGGCCGAATTAGTTCACTGAAAAGTCAAAAATATTTATCAATCTTCACTTTATAGCAAGAGACATAATTGATGAATTATTGAAGACAAAAACCTTGAATCTGAAATCCTTTGAGTGGCTAGCCCAACTCAGGTACTATGTGACAAACTCTTACTTTGTTAGCTCAATCAAAGATGTCAATTTTCCGAATATTATCGTCTCGCAAATAACCACAAGGATCAAGTACGGCTTCGAATATCTTGGCAATACTTCCCGACTAGTAATTACTCCATTGACCGATCATTGTTATCGAACATTGATGTGCGCTCTGAACTTGAATCTCGGCGGTGCCCCTGAAGGACCTGCTGGAACTGGGAAAACAGAGACAACCAAAGTAAGAGAAACCTTTTCCTTTGGATGAACTAGTTTTTAAACTTGTGTCTCAAGTAGTTATCTATTTCTATGCAACATTGACAGCCTTTTGCTCCTCATTAGGATCTAGCCAGAGCTGTGGGTAAACGATGCGTGGTATTCAACTGTTCCGAAGGTCTCGACTATAAGGCGATGGGAAAGTTCTTCAAAGGGCTCGCCCAATCTGGCGCATGGTCCTGTTTCGATGAGTTCAATCGAATCAACCTCGAAGTCCTCTCCATAATTGGCCAGCAGATCCAATCGATTCAATCTTCCATCTGTGCTAGAGTTGAAAAGTTCATATTCGAAGATACCCTGATCACTCTTGACCCGACCTGCGCCATTTTCATCACAATGAATCCCGGCTACGCGGGCAGATCAGAGTTGCCTGACAACTTGAAAGTACTTTTCCGGAGTGTAGCGATGATGGTTCCGGACTATGCTCTCATCGGGGAGATCTCTCTATATTCTATGGGATTCATGAATGGGAGAGGGTAAAATTTAATTATTATTTTCAAATGATTACACTCTAAAATTCCATCTTCTTCAGGCTAGCCAGTAAAATCGTGGCCCTCTACCGGCTATGCTCTGAGCAACTATCCTTCCAACATCATTACGATTACGGTATGCGAGCAATCAAATCAGTACTGCTGGCAGCCGGTAATCTACGCCACAAGAATGCAAACCTACAAGAGGATGTCATAGTACTCAAGGCCTTGAATGATGTCAACCTGCCAAAGTTCTTATCTCACGACATTCCGTTGTACAAGGGGATAATCAAAGATCTATTCCCCGATACGCAAGACTTTAGTCATAACAAGGCCCTGTTGAATGTTATAGCTCAAAAGTTTACTTCAACCAACTTGAGTAATAACCCTTATCAAGTGAATAAGATTGTCCAATTGTACGAGATGATTCTGGTACGTCATGGTCTCATGATCGTGGGCCGGCCAATGAGCGGAAAGACAACAATCCTGAAAATGCTCTCTAATATTATCTCCGAATCTGATATAGAAAGCGTAAGTTTTCGAGCTGATAAATATTATTTTCATGGTTTCAAGATTAGGAGAATAACTATGAGACAAAAATTACCATACATTTTTTTATAAAAAAATACGAAAAATAAGTTTTCAAGCCATAAAATGGGGGAAATTTGAAAAATATCTTTTGCTGAGTACATTGGATAATTTCATTCTAGGGACATAAATAGGGCGCCTAAATAAGCATATTTAGCATGGATGACAGCATATATTGACATGTTTCTTATATCAAGATGATGATAAATAACTTTTTAGAAATGCTATCTTGGTTTAGGAGTATATTATTGAGAACGTTGAGATTAATGAGGCATTTCAGAGGTTTTAAAGTGCTAATTAGCAAGAAAATCGTACTAATTTATTTTTTTTTGACTGAGTTTTTCACGCTAACAGTTAGAGTGAGATAAATTTTAATCAAAATAAATGAATTTTCAACATTTTATTCAAAAGGCTTCTCATTTTAATTTGTTTGACGCGATTTAGATTATCATTTAATGCATAATAAAACATATTTCTGGTAACACCTTTCTCACCTTGTTATCGCAATTAAGAATCTGCTTTTTTTAGGATGAAATGCGAGTTGATTATGAAATCATAAACCCAAAAGCAATAACTCTCGGTCAATTATACGGTCAATTCGATCCGGTCTCATATGAATGGTCGAATGGGGTCTTATCAAACCTATTTCGTGACTACTCCAGCGCCCAGGACGGTAATCGCAAGTGGATCATCTTCGATGGGCCTGTTGATGCCATCTGGATCGAGAATCTGAACACAGTCCTTGATGACAATAAAAAGCTCTGTCTAATGTCCGGTGAAATTATACAGATGAGTAAAACGATGAATCTAATATTTGAGACTGGGGATTTAGAGAATGCCAGTCCCGCCACTGTGTCTCGCGTCGGAATGGTAGGTCTATTGAATTATTCAAAGTACTGGTCTATTGGGCTTGAGATATCCCTTGATAATATCACTTTATACAATTACGTAGAATAAGTTAATATTCATCATCAGATAGCTGATTTAATTCTGAACCCAGATCTGCAATTATTTCTTATTGAATTCTTCAAGTTTATTTTATGTGAAAGAAGAGGTATCAAAGGGTTCACATAAATTAAATTTAAAAATAATTGCAGATCTGGATTCAGAATTAAATACTCTATCCGACTGAAGAAATATTTCGTCAATGTGGAAACCGAGTGTTCTTGAAAATGAATGGAATACATTCTTTCAGATATTTTTATTATCTCAATTGCTATTCGGATGACAATTTTGAGAGAGTCTCGATTTGAACGACCAAGACTGATATGTCTTTCATGAATGATTTCAAATATTTCATGATCCCGAACATACAACTTTACATCTTTTTCTTCGCTTTTTATCTTTGTAAAAATAATTGATTTGCCATCGATATTTAAGAAATCATATTTCTTTTGTATTTTATAGATGTATTTTCATTCTTCCAAGGTAATCTCGAAAGTTTGATCTTCTCTAGTAATTCCAAGTGTGGCTATCTTCGATCCAAATCAATAAATTTATATGCTTTTCTGTTTTTCAAATAATTTTCTTTGCTAATGTGAAATCTATCGCATTTAGATAATTATCTAAATAATTATAACTAGGGCTACCAAATAGGTAATTTTCTCAAATAAAAAGGCAATAAAATTGGCAACTTTAGAAAATCAAATTATTCCATTCCGATTAAGAAATATGAACATTGTCAAGTTCATCTCCTAGTCCCTCTTCTAACGACGGGAAAAACTTCTTTCTATACATGCCGACGTTGGCTGACAATCATACAGCAAAGAAACCTTCATATTTTTGTATTAAGGCTGCGATATCATTCTTTGATAATCATCTCAAGCAGGGTCTTCTTAAAGTTCGAGAGCGGTAATCCTCTTTTAGCAGTCTTACATTCTCAAACTGATGATTCATGCATTTCATTATGATTGAAATAATTTCGAATAATTTGTATGAATTACGAATAATTCCCTGTTCAGATCGCAATATCGTACAGCAGATTCAGCTTTCCGAACGAGGATTCTATCGTTCTCAGAGTTTAAAACTATATAATATATAGTATATATGGACTTTTTACATGTGTTCGCAGTAGTAGAAGTGATTTTATTGGCTCAATAACGTTTGTACACACGCACCAACCCGAGTGAATCTGTACTAACTTAGTACTACTTAGAGACTATGATTCATGTCACACAAGAGTTTCTTCGCAATATGATTGGTTCTTTATTAAAATGATACCTTTTCCACTTCATAA
>JJOG01001280.1:0-14445 GCA_000715275.1 Gyrodactylus salaris
CCTTGAAAGTGGTGGTCTATGATAATTATCAACAGTTCCTAGGAGAATTTTCATTTACCATGAAGCGAGGAAGTCATTATGGGCTCTAGGTGCCTCAGAACGGAAAGGCACTCGGGTCATTTCGGAAAGGGTGCTTCTTTTGTGGGGATCAATTCTCTGAGTGGCTATGAGGGTATCGAAGGTACTAGACTTGATGTGGGAGGTATGATGGGGTGTTGAGCTGGGGCCATCTTTATGCGTGGATCTCTACCTCCAGTCGTTCGTGACTGGTGAATGTCATTTTTTAATTATATTTTTTTGAAAAATTTGGCGTGACCTCTCCCTACTATGGGTTTTCGATAAATAAAATTGACAAGTCTTTTATATAAATCTTTTATTTATAAATTACAAATCCTACTCAAGTCTCAAATCTAGGCTAGTAAATCTCAAGTTTTGAATGCAAGAAACAGACTCTGGGGCAATTTTTAAGCCCCAAGGCACCGTAAATAAAAGAGAAGATTTGGATCACGGATCTAGAGAGGTGGGCAATCAGCAGGAGGATCATATTCTCTGGCAACTGCAATGATTCTAAAGAGAATTTGTATAAATTATTAAAATTACATTTCGAGTAGAGAAAATCAATCAAGTTTACAGGCTCTTATTTTAAATTTCTTAGATCTCATCCCAGAATACCACTAAATAATCCCATGTTAAGCTAGTAAATACTAGCACATGTTATTAAAAAATGTTTAAATTTAATTCAATTTCTGATGATCTGATGTATTGATTCAATAGGTTTAGGAACTAAGTAGACATTAGATTGAATTCTTTTGCCTAAAAGTGCAACCAAATTTAAAGATTTCTCTAAAGGGGCCAATTTAAGAAGAGCTCACTGCTAACCAGTCAGAACAGAGACAAAGGGCACAAAAAATCAAATAGTTTAAGGTCAAAGGTCGCATCTTCGACTTGTCAATTCTAGTGTCATAGTGAATTTCTTTACCAAGTCTAATCTGTATTTGATTTTTATGAATCTTTTAGTCCACGTCCTTGAGAGTGAGAATTTAATTTAGATTAGGTTCTTCCATATTTAAATCTTGTTGAATTTTGACTCATTTTTCTATTTCTCATTTTTACTCTGGTCATCAAGGCTAAAAGATGGAGAGTATTCAATATGTTGTCACAATCTTAAATTTCCCTTCTCAAAAAATGTCAGCTCATTTTAATCTAATACATAGTTAAATTGGGGACACTCTATTCACAAAGTGAGCCATTTATTTCATGCTAGAAGCATCTAAAGAGAATGAATTCAAAATGATTGGAAATTTTATCCTCAACTTATTAACTCTTTAGATATTATTACTTTTCGGGATTATTTGTAATCCCTAGCTAAGGAGCTACAAAGAAAAAAGTGAGAAATGTATTGATTTTGTCATTTTTGCAAAAGATTCTTGTTCAATAAAGATGAGTAGCTGTGGTCTTTAACCAAAAAATATTGTAGTTTGTAAACTGAGAGATTAAAGTAACCATGATTCAGGGGGAGGGTCACAAATAGTTTATTTTTAACACAGTGACTCACATTAAAGTATCTGGCAGCAGAGACCAGCATTCACAGCTTTGCACCAAATTGCAAGACGTCTAAGGGATAGTAAATTGGTAGATTATTTAAAAAATAAATCGGTTAGCTTCTCGTGAGTATATGGAGTGACTAGAATAAGTTAAAGTTTAAAATTCTAGAGAAGCTCTTAGTAAAAATGGAACTGAAAAAATACACGAGTTGAGATGTAATATCAACTTTTGGTTTTACAGGATCACGTAATCTAAAGAAGTTACCACTTTCTTTAAAAAAAAGTGACTACTTACAAGTGATGTGATTATTTAAAATAGTTATATTGTGTTCGGTGAAAGGTCTTGTTAGTCTTGAGAATACTAGCACCCATGATTCAAAGTGGTAATAGTTTCCTATATTGCTCAATGCTTGAGGAGAAGATAAACCTCAAGAATAGGGGGATGGCGGATGGATCAAAACCTTGCTGAGAGAAACCTTAGTGTCATGTGGAGACCAAATAAAAGTTGACTCACTTGTGTTTTTAAGAATGATGCCTTCAACCGATCCTACGAGACGTCCTTCGAGTCGTTTCTAGTAAAGAGTACGTTAAACATTCATCAACAGATCAAAACTAGTTCAACTTGAACTCACGTTGTATCCTCACTGCAAGACGGCATGGGAGTTAATGATTTGAAAAGTCTGGCTTCGATTTGCTTCCATTTCGAACGTCCAATCAGAATGAGTTGAGGATTTTGAGTCAATTAAAAGAAGTCACACATCGTTTCTCAAGTGTGAACACACACATACGAAGGAATGTGCGGAAAAGATCCATGGGAATATTTTAAATCTTGAAAGTTCTCTATTTCCAGTGTTTTCCACTGGAAAGATTTCGGTTGGGAGGCTACATCATATGATTAGAAATGGCACTTAAATTAGCCAAGAATTACAGGGATTAACGTCAATTCCATTCTTGAAATGTATTTTATGTTTAAATCTAAGAAAAAATAATGATTCGAAACTAAAAAGATTAGAAATGATTAAAAAAAAGGTTTTTAGTATTTAAAATTGTGATAAATACAATTACAAGACACTTGATAGAAACTAATAAATTTACGACATTTTCACTTTCGAGGGTCCTAACATTTTTGAGCTCTCTGATTAAAATAGAACTAAATAAAAAAAAGTTTTTTTTTGGAACAACTGTGGCCTAAGTCATCTAGTTTCTCATCAACTGTTGTACAAAGTGCAGAAAAAGATATATGTGTATTTTATGGTTATGACAAAGTTCGTTCCCAATCAAGATATCTAGCTGCTTGGTGCCTTTTCAGCCATGTGCTGATAGGTGTAACGGTTATTGGGTCGACTGTTGCTCGAGAAAACAGCGGTCAAATGGCCCTCATCGATCAGACAACAACCATAAATATTAATGCTACCGCGAATATGACAAGGGATATATAAATAGATACTTTATTAACCAGCCATTACACGTGGTCAGCTGGAGAACCTTATAACATTGTTAACGTTTAATTGCTAGCTGACATCTTGGATTTTAAAGAATTTTATTTTTGAAAAAAACAAGAGATACTCCTCATTTAAAACCATCTTCAATAAACACACCAAAAAGTGTCGAGGTTGTAATCAAATGAATATTCCTCGAATTAAAGAAACAGTAACATTTTGGACAAAAATAAAAAGTTGTGTAGCGTCAAAAGTCGAGTAATTTATACAAAAAACATTAATAAACGTTATTAATTTTATAGCGAGACTGATCAGTGAGCAGGCTATTCCTAAACAGAAGCTCCAGCGTCTTGGCTCTATTCTCGAGGTGTTGAGCATTCTCCTCGTAGAACCGATTCGCGACAGTATAGCCGTGCAATAGATACCCACTCGCGGCTTCACTGATCGAGACTTCTGGATGCGTGCGA
Source organism: Gyrodactylus salaris (assembly GCA_000715275.1). Classification (NCBI taxonomy): domain Eukaryota; kingdom Metazoa; phylum Platyhelminthes; class Monogenea; order Gyrodactylidea; family Gyrodactylidae; genus Gyrodactylus; species Gyrodactylus salaris. Next base: position 3,451 of record JJOG01001280.1, read on the forward strand.
TTGGATAGAACCTGGTAGGTCCGCATCCAAGAGTCGGTTATGTTCAGGGAGTCGGCGAATATGCCCGGAAACTCCCCAGTGGCATCGTGGACCTTGGAGAGGTTCTTGAGGGCAATGTAGATGTCGGTTAGGGTCTGAATGTGCTCTGAGTAGATTACGAAGGGCCGTCCTGGCGGCATCAGTTGTAGGAGAGCCAGTGTGAGTTCTTGAGGATGGAATTTCGTGGCTAGAATGAGGCAGTCAAACTCTTCCACGCCCGATAACAGCTTCATCACAGGATGGAGGCTTTGTCTCATTTCTGCAGCTACTTTTACAATGTGACTTTCTACGACTTCTGGTAGATCAGAAGGAATTCTATCCAAAAGTTCCTACGGGAAATATGAGTATTCGCTATTGGAATTGTGTAAAGAGAAACTCACTAAATCTTCAAGGCATGGAAAGTCACTGCAGAGCTGAATATGTTATTAATTAGTGAATAACATTGACGCTAAACAATTATAGAATTATACATTTCATGTTCTTGCTTTGAAAAACGGTCAAAATTGATAAATTTAGCACCGCATATAATCTCTTCGTCCAAAAATGTAACCTTCCTAGGCTCATAACTAGAGCAGCCCCATGGACTATTTTTCTCTGGATCAGGAATGCTTAGTTACCCTTGAAAAACTGATTATTTTTATCGTAGGACCTGAGGGTATACATTTAGGAATGGACTTTTCGGTCTTTACTTAGCTTGAATGGACTATTTATTTTTGACCATTTCATGGACTATTTTTGGTTGCTCTAGAAAATTCGAAGTACCAGCAACTAACTAATTTTAGACTTTCAATCGACATCACTTTCGCACCTCAATAATATTAGGTCTATGCTTGGGCCAAGGAGGGTTAAAACGTGATAAAGAGAATCTAAAATTTTCATAGTCAGACTCACCATTTGTATTTTTGAATTCCTACAGCTAGGCTTGCGTTTCTCTGCAGCCTTTATCGGGTTCTCATCTGAGTCGACTCTATCCACGCCATTCTTGGTCATGTGACGGATAATCTTATTAACGAACCTCGTTAAAGTATTGTAAGGATAACCCTTGGCAATGGTGGGCAGCAAATCAGCCAACATGACGTGTCTTACGTTCTTGATTGATTTGATGAATTCCGGCGATTCAGTGAGAAACGTCTGATCAGAGAAGAGGTTGAGAATGAGACCGCTATCACTCAGGCGATCGGAGATTGAGTGCATCAAAAGGCCATTCACATTCTCGACCATTAAAACACACGAGTCATACTCAATGTTGAGTAGTGAGATGATCTGGCTCAACGTGTCTATCCTAAGGTTTAGGATTTTTGAAGGGACAGTGGTTATAAGGAGCATTTGGTAGTTTCTTGGCGTCAGTTTACGGATTCGTAGAATGTGGAGGTGCTTTTTAATCTTTTTCATGATGTATTTATATTGACTAAAGTTGGTCTTTCTGTCGAAACTGACGCTGTTATCCTTTAATCTCTTGATTAACTCCTCTCCAGTCATTCCGTTCATCTTGAGGTCAGTTATTTCATCAGCAGAGAGTTTTTGATTCTCAGAAGAAGATTTGAGGTCTTTGTTATTCTTATCGTCATCTTCTTCATAAGTGTCTTGGAAAAGAGACAATTCTTTAATATTAATTGGTGTTATTTCATCTTTAGAGAGACGGAAGAAGGCTTCGTATGGGTGACCGATGAGTTTTTCAAGATTAAATTTAACGCCTTTAAAATTATAGACTCTAAAGAGCAATAAGAAAAGAGTATTACTTGTCTTGTATGGTAATAAGTCTGAAAAATGATCCATCATTGATAATAGCACAGTCATTATTCCTAATCAAACAGTCATCTTTTTCCATGTGTTTTCAAATTCCCTCTATTATAAAACAACAAAATTATTAAAGTTGATTTATTAAATAAATAGTATTTAAATCAATCAACTTGTATTTTATAACTGTCCTTAACTTTTTGAAAATTATGTCAATATATGATGCAAAGATAAACATTAATGAGCCTAGATTCGATCAATCTACTTGGTATGGAAGGTTCCAGCATTTTTTTAAGACTGTCAGTCCTTTGAATTGTTTGGTTTCCGACACCGAATTGGATCGTTCAAAGGATCTTTTGCTCAATTTTAAGAGTAAAAAACCTTTACCGGGTGTCACAGAAGATGAAATATGGAGTGCAAAGTATCTTTATGATTCGGCATTTCACCCAGATAGTGGAGAAAAGTTGTTTCTACCCGGAAGAATGTCATTTCAAGTGAGTTTTTCGATATACCTTAAAAATTACATCTTTTACAACTTAAAAATAATTTCTAACTAAACTTCTCATTAGGCCCCAGGAAATATGTTAATTACTGGAGGTCTCTTGCAATTCTTTCGAACGACACCACAGGTTTTCTTTTGGCAATGGCTTAATCAAACCTTCAACGCCTTTGTCAATTATAGCAACCGTAGTGGAAACTCTGTGATATCAAAAGAAAAACTAGGTGTCTCTTATATTCTAGCGACAGGTGGTGCACTGTCCGCTTCATTCGCTGTGAGACAGATTAAGAACCTCCCGACGCTCTACGCGCGGTTTGTACCTTATTTCGGTGTCATCGTGGCCAACATCATTAACCTGGGTTGTATGCGTAGTGACGACTTTATTGAAGGCATCACGATAACCAATGACCAAGGAGAGGAGATGGGCAAGTCCAAGAAGGCCGGGCGGACGGCCATCTTTCAGGTATTTATTTCCCGCGTGGGAATGTGCACTCCTGGCATGAGTGAGTTTATTGATAATAGTTGATTTTAGATTTCTTTTTGATTTAAACACACATGAGTCATTAATTGATTTCTTCTTTTCTTAGTTTTTCCACCATTTCTGATGGACCGTTTGGAAAAGAATGGCTTCACCGCCAAGTATCCTTGGTCTGGGGGACCTATTCAAATTACAATTTGTGGTTTGTTGTAAGTTTCTAGTATTTTTTGAGATTAAAAATTCATTGAAAAGTATTGAAAAATCAATATTTTTGTCTTGTCAATTAAATCTTGCGCCTTACACTTTTAAACTTGTCTGTAAAGAGTAAGCGTTGAGTAAAAACCTAATTTCTAAAGGGACCATTTCAGTGGCCGATAACTACGCAAGACAGAGACATCATGATGTTTTGTTGATAAAAATAGAGTTCATTTTAACAGTGACCTCTGAAGAAAAGATTTGTTAGAGAGACTAAAAACATGATTTTTTTATCGATTTTCTTGGTTAACTTGTTTCATATTCTTCTAGTCTAATCTTTACAACGCCTGCCTGTTGTGCCATTTGGCCACAGAAGAAGTCAATTGCAATGACGGACCTAGAAGTGGACTTGCAAGAGAAGATTAGGGCGCACTACTCAAAGAAGAAGGACGGAAAATCAATTCCAGAGACCTTCTTCTACAATAAGGGATTATAGTAGGGAGTATTTGGTTCATTAGAATTCATCACGTTGTCTTTCGAAGGGCCAAAGAAAGAGAGAGAGAGAGAGAGCAAACAACAGATCGATTTCTAAGCACCATTTGATACATTTTTGTAAATTCATTCAATAAACCAGTAATTTTAGTTCCATTTAAAACTATTGAACCTCAAATTTTTAGAAGGAATTTTGGCCTAATAAAACCTGTTTTTAAACCCATTTTGGTAACACTAAAGATATTTCTAAAATAATAACACAGATTACGATTTGAGAGTTCCTTCTTGAACTATTTCTTCTAGCATTGTCTGATTCCACTCATTTCATAATGATTATTTATTTTTGTAATAGTCTGCTAAAAGAATACACGAATAATACTTGTCTAGTTACTTACAAGTAGGCCAGTAGTTGTGCGATTTTTCTTTAGCTCAACATTAGGCCAGTACGTTTTGAAAAAAAGAGTTTCTTAAATAAAGTAGAACTTTATTGATTTACTCCAATTCCCTTTAGCATAAAGCAGATGACTCAACTTCACATTCTCTCTTAAATTTACTGATGAGTAGTGCTTAGACTAGAGGCAAATGTCGTTCGCTCAGAATGTTTTTATAATCTGTCTATGGTTGAGCATTTGTTTTTCATCGAGCACATTCAGATCAAAACGTTCAAGGGTCATATATAGAGCATCAAAAAAGACCCAAGGTTATGGTCTCAAGGTAATTATTTTTTCTCCATGAGGATGATTTACAAAGTTATTGGGTTCTAAAATAGATAATTTTTTATTGCGACAAAATTATCATCTATCAAGCCTTGTAAAACCCCCCTAATGAGCTTACATTTTCAGTGATGATTCATCACTGATGAATCATTTAGTGAAAAATACAAGAAATTTTGATAAAACTACTACTTTTGATAAGTAGTTTTGATTTTTACATCAAGTCATATATTTTTAGGTCCTATAAAATTTTTCCTAAACCTTGATTATCTAGTCATATAATGTTAGGGCTTCACAAAAAGGTTAAACACGTGACAGAGAGAGAGTATCATTTCTTCTCTTCAATAGAAATGCAAGAACGAATGAAAAGACAAGAGAATCATTTGTTTAACTTTCTCTCACAGAGTCCATCTCTCAGACTAGATGGCAGAGTGTGGAAGTATTGAATAAATAAAGCGATTTGATGAGAGTAAATTCAGCTACCTTTGGAGTTCTCAAGAGTAGACACCTTCAAAGAGGCATGACCACTGGTGATGATGAGGGGTCTCATAAGAATCTTCATAATTATCATTGTAACGTGTATTACGAAGCCAAAGAGGGATTGCATTAAATTCGCAGACTGCCTACAACTTTATCTCGAGAAGAACAATGTGAGTGCTTTTTTCTTTTGACAAAGTTATCTTCAACTCTTGGTTATTTTTTCATTTGATAAGTCGGTACTACTATGGTGGTCAGTAGTACCACTGCTTTTTGAAATAAAATCACCAGGAATCGCTCGAGATTACTCAGTTATGTGACGAAGAACTAATTCTGAAGAACTAAATGGCCGCCAACGATTTTCTCGCTTTTCAAAGACTACTGAATGGAAATATCGATATATTGTGTTCAAGCAAATTATTCCGCTCCTAAAGATGATCACATGGTTTGAAAAATATTCTCCGTTTAGATTTCGAAATTCTGGCTAATTTTTAACTAGATATCGCGCCTCGGTCACACCTTCCTAACAAGAGGCTATTAATTGAGAATGTTTCTTATCAAGTATAGCATGTACATTCTTAAAAGAAGTCTTATTTTCGAGTTTTTATCGTCTTTATTGAATTCCAATCAATTATCAATAATTATTTTTTCTTTGATTTACAAAGTTATGAGGTCCTAAGATCAGAATAAATTCCTAAAATTTAATGTCCCATTTATAGGTCATATTTAAAGAAATTGGTTTCCAATGTTAATTTTATCAGATTATTTTTCATTCCGACAAAATAATTATCAAAGTTTAGTGTGAAATAAGACTATTTAGAAAGCAAATTTAGATAAAGTGAATTTCATCAATAACCAGACATATACGTTTCGTCCTTATTTGGACTCTTCAGTATGCCATAGGTGGGTTATTTCACACTAAACTTTGACAAAAAATCACCCACTCTGATCTACTACTTGGTAGTAGGTGAAACTTTCACTTGAAAATAATTATCAGTCAAGCCTTGTAAACCCCCCTGTTGAGCTTACCTTTTTAGTGATGAATCATATGGAGAGCAGAAATTTTGATAAATGACTAGACTTGAATATTTTGAATACAGTACTTGTAAGTAGTTTTTATTTTTTTAGATCCTTTAAAATGAGGACCTAAAAAGTCATATACTATAGGGCCTATAAAATGTTTTTCAAGTCCCAAATCTTGATGCTCTAATAAAAGTCATTTCAAGCCATTTTGCCTACTATCAATTCCATAATTTAGTCATAAAGTGTAATATCTTTAGTGTGAGAAAGTATAAGGCTTTCACAGTTGATTTCTTATTGATAGTACTGGTTGACCAAACTTTGAATTGTTCCAAGAAATACTTTGTTGATCAGCATCGGCTAACCAAGAAACATGTATGACTTTTTTGCCAAAATTTTGAAAACCAGTATTCTGCTCTTCATAGTGCCGATTGTATTTATCTGATTTTTTTTCACTGAAACATCTTGAAGAAAAGGAATCCTATATTTTCTCTTGAAAATTGATCTTAAAAGTAACCAATCAGAAGCGTGCACATGTGTACCCCACCCCCAAAATTGTAATTCTTGATTTTTAATGCAAATAAAAAATATCGGATAAGGTACATCATGAGCCTGTAAATAGCTATTCATGAGTGGTACAATTGTGTATTTGAGTTGTACTTGAGCGTGGAATTTGAAGGCGATTTATTTGTAACGTATAACGCTAACATATTTTACTCAAGTTGAGATCGGAAAGAGGTCATTATAAGAGAGCAAGTTATAACTTGAACACTCTCAAGCTCATTGAGTGTGTGTAACTCGTCGGGGATGCATATTATTACAAAAGACTACACACATGGCTTTATCCAGAAACATAAAAATAGCTGTCATGTTATTTTTTCCAAAGGGAATATATTCGAGAAAATGTTTCAAAATTTCAATAACTATTTAATTAAAAAGATCGAACGATTGGCGGGAAACCTTTATGTTGTTTTTATATAGATGAACTCTCTTTCCTAAGGAAAGCGAGCGAAAAGGGGACCTACAATTTTTATTTTGCATTGCGGCCAAAATTCCTTCCTAAAGATTAGCAATCGGGACGGCCCTGAAGAAGAGTGAAGCGCCGCGGTTCAAAGAGTTCATCTTCAGGAGGCGCTTGAGGCAAGTCAGAGAGCTCTTGAATACCTCGGTGTTCGGCAGCATCGAGCCCGACAGACACATGGTCATCGAGACGACGATGAAGGGATGAGTGAAGCTGCAAACGACCAGAGAGGCAATAGTGTTCGTCTGCTCCTTGAGACAAGCCTCCGGGCTGTGGTCTTTGGTGGTGCTAAAGACGTAGTTGTCGAGAATGTAGACGAATGATCCAATCGCCACGGCGTTTATCATCTCGGCCATGCAGCGGGGAACGAGGCCTTGGAAGAGGCTGGAAATACCCTCTTTATCCAGCATCTCCACAGCGGTCCCGACCAGAGACCTATTTTAAAATGGAAATCAAATAAGAAAAATATATATTCTTGGAGTGTTAAACAACCTGAAATTGAAATTTTTTAAATAATAACCCAGTCAGAAATATCAATCCATATTTATCCAAAATTTGGCTCTTTCGTCAGTATTTCTCAAGAATATTTAACAAATCAAAGCCTCATGTCTCTTATCTACCCCAAGAACGACTAAATTGTAATTTCAATGGTCCGAGTTACAATCAAAATTGGCGTCATGTTATTCAAGAATGAAAAATTGGATAAGAAATAAGTTAGTTCACATAGAAGATATAAAACTCACGTAAAAAGACCAAAATTGTGGGCTTTATCGACCATTTGTCGAACCATAATCACCTGAAGAGGATAAGTAACAAGGACTCCACAAGTTCTTGCAAAGCCATACTTGAAGGAACTGACAAGACAATTCTTGTAGCCGGCGCTGGTATCAATGTTGCCCTTCTTTTTCTCATAATCTTGGATAATTCGTTCGTTAACAGCTTGCGTTGTCATTTGTTGCAGGAAACTGGTTATTATTGTGGCTGGGAGGCCGGTAAAGAAAAGAGCGGTTAGACCGACGTCATGATAAAGCTTGTTGAGGTAGCTGAATATATTTGGATAGTAGTAAACTGATTTAGAAGGATTAAAGACTGCTCTGCTGACGTAATAAGGCATTGGCTCGTAACCGACCTTTAGTAAGAGTAGATTAAAATTAGGTTATTTACTATCATGAGGGTTCTACTGAAGTTCAATGGGTGTGTTAGCAGGCTCAGACCGATGGGTACGACTACATCGTTAGCAAATTGATTGCTCATTTCTATGGATTTTTGAAAAAACTCTTAACTAAAACAATCTTCAAAATCAAGAAAATTGTATGAGTTGTTTTATTTAATTGGAAAATTAAATTATTGTGTTAAATGTCAACTATAGCTCAACTCCTGCCATTAGAATTGATTGACAAATGTATTGGTTCAAAGATTCATATTGTCACTAAAGGAGAAAGAGAACTTGTCGGAACTTTATTAGGATTCGATGGTTACGTCAACATGGTCCTAACTGATGTCACTGAATTTGAATTCACTCCACAAGGCAAGAAAATTACAAAGCTCTCTCATATTCTACTCAATGGAACTAATATTGCAATTCTTGTACCTGGTGGGGATGGTCCTGAGATTTGAATATTTTTACTAAAATAAAATTTATATTTTTTTATTTCAAACTTTTATTTAGTTCAAGTTAAACTTCTTGTCAGTATAACAATGGTCAACGAACTAGGTAACCATGTAGTTTAGTGCGAACACTCTAACCAATTCGCTACCGAGTTGCAACACTCCAAGTAAGATTTATTCGAAAGAATAAATTTTACTTTTTCTAAATACAGTAATTGTATAACAATTTAATTACAAAGTAGTGTGTAAGGGAAAAAATTTATCAGAATTTAAAATCTATTTTAAGTTTTTTTTTTAAATATACAAATACACTCTACGAGCAAGTAGTTACGAAAAAAATACAATTTTTACTAACGCTCTTTTTAATGATATATTGTAACATGGACTTGTATAACTTACATCATCTAATCTAGGTCAAATTTGATGCTTGTATCAACGATCGTCTGATAGTGATTTTAGAAGTATTAAAATAGAAGCCAATCTGATTGAAAGATATCGAAAATGCTTCCTGCAATCTGATTGGCTGTATACATCACTATTGGTTAGAATAAGAATCATCACTTTTTTATTCTCTCTAGTGTGGAAATTAAATTTAGTACAACTCTAGTGAGAGAGAGAAGTATTTCTCAATGAAATGATTGAGGAAAAATTACCTGAAATCCCAAACTGGAAGTCGGACCTAGCGAGAAAGCGGATAGAACGTGAGCGTCAGTCTGATGTCGAGAACCGCTGGGAGAAGGCGATAAACACGGACGGCGAAGGGGCACCCGAGTGGATGAAGGAGACAGCGAAGAAGAAGAAGGCCCAACGCGATCTCCTAACAAAGAGCGGAATCCCTCCCTGGATGCAAGAGACCCAGCGTAGGAATTCAGCTCTCTCCAAGAAGATTTCCGAGGCTAAAGACTGCGCTTTGGACTCGGAAACAAAAGAGGCTGACCTTGTAAAGCGACGCCAGAGTTGTCTTTAGAGCGACGACAATATTTGATATTTACAATTGCATTCATTAGAACGTCGGTGTTCTAAATTTGGGATTATCCTTGAGAATTTAATCGATTTAAACGTTGTAAATACCATTTCCCAGATGATTCACTGTTTAACAGAATGTGTTTTATATAAATTCATGGAATAAAATTCATTATTTTTAAAGCTATCTTAGCACTTGAAACATTTTTTGTGAATTTTCACTCAAAACCGTTACAGACATTTTCTTGAATTGTCTGCGTACTATTGAAAGAAATTTTATTTTCAAGAAAGAGATATATTTGACAAAATTAACATGTGCAAGATTAGAGCCAATTCACTCAATATGTGTAAGGCATTGAATAGAAGTTATAGGGTGTCCCATGGGTGTAGGCGGTGTGCTGAGATTTGGCATACTTTGGCGAGTTGTATTGTGATGAATGGGTAAAGTAGGGCCTAGAATGAAGGTATGGATGGGTGACGTGGTTGTAATACACATTTTTCCTCGCGACAACTGGGGTATGAGAAATGGTCGCTTTACCGCCCATAGAAAAAGGCAATGATCTGCCTTGTTGGTAGATTGTAGATGGATGGCCGTGTTGTCTGTTGAAAAAGTGTTGACTGTTTGGATGTTGTTGGAACTGAGAGGCCTCATTGTGGACTCTGCTGTTGACAAGGGTTTCCGTAGCTGCTGGCTCTATCACGACATTAGAGGGAACAGGAATGCCTAGAGCTGGAACCTGTTCTACACCAGTTGTCTCAATAAAGCTGGACGTCCCGTGATCAGTGACAATGGTTGGCAGTGAAGCCTGTTCTTGGAGAGTTGTCTCAACAAAGCTTGGAGCAACCTCTGGAATAGCGACGTTCTCTGCAGCAATATGTTCCTGGACCGTAGACTCGACAATGCTTGGAGCTTCAACAAGTTCTGGGATAGCGACGTTCTCAGCAACGATAGATGGCATGGAATCCTTTATTGTTGTCTCAACAAGGCTAGGTGATTCTACATTATGAATACTGGAAAGATCTGGAACATCTACGTTTTCTTGGACAGTTGTCTCAAGAATACTTGGCGTCTCCACAAGTTGTGGTGCAATGAAAGATGGTTCTACGTTATGCTCACCAACAAGGCTGTGTGATGCCAAGTTATGGTCGACAACAACTCTTGGGGTGGCGATAAAGCCTTGATCTTCTATGATTGTCTCTACAGCACTGGGTGAACCTACAGCATGGTCATCGACAACTTCTTGAGCAGAAAAGACCGCTGGTATAACACCATGCTCTTCTAAAGCTGTCTCGACAGTAATCGGTGTCCCGATCATGAATTCTGAAGTATCTACTTGATCTGAAACTACAGCTGGACTGTGTCCTTGGACGGTGGTTGAGACAGTGTTCTGAGTTCCTACCAAATGACCATCGATTAGTCCTTCTTCAGCGACGTGGTCGGAAACGATAGTGGGTACAGCAATGGAATCAGAAACGACCATTGGTGTTGAGCTGTGTTCTTGAATGGATGTCTCAACAGTATTTGGAGTACCGACCAAAATCCCTGATGTGGCTAAGTGATTATTATCAATAACTGGAATATCTTCAGATACCACGGCAGGCATTGAACTGTGTCCTTGGACAGTGGTCGAGACAGTGTTCTGAGTTCCTACCAAATGACCATCGATTAATCCTTCTTCGGCTGAAACCATTGGTGTTGAGCTGTGTTCTTGAATGGATGTCTCAACAGTATTTGGAGTACCGACCAAAATCC
>JJOG01001283.1:0-11768 GCA_000715275.1 Gyrodactylus salaris
ACAAGAGAGTCATGGAGATCAACACCTCCCATGTAGCGGTTATAAATGGCTAGGGCGTTTGGTTTTTTCCTTTGTTACAAAGGTCTTTTCCGATTTTTCATATTTTCTTAGTCCTACAGTTGTCTCACAACTTGCAAATGAAGATATTATGAACACTGTTTGTCCATCCATTTCAATATCGATAAACCTTGATTTCTCTCTAGTCGGCATTCGTATTTAGGATCTGTTTTTTATAGCATTTTATCCGATAAGAATTTCAAATCAGGTATTCTGTTTTTCCTTATCGTAACGGTGTAAAGGAACCCTTTATTTTTCAAAGATGTTCCTAGAGGTATGCTTAAGGAAGGGAATAACCTTATTTCGTCTATAAAAGCATTGAAAGTCAAGCACAGAGAACATTAAGAATTATTCACAAAAATTCGTAAACCTCCTCAACCTATACTTTCTCGATGTGGAAGTTGGCTTGAAGCAGATTATTAGCACAGATATGCGAAGTAGTGTTTTGCCTTCGAAATACCCATAATCGACAGATAAAAACATGTTATTCAGACGAATTCAGTTGAGAATTTAAATCAAGACTAGTTAATTGATAGTTTTCTTTCGGTACAATCAATCCGGCTCCAATTACATAGTCAGACACTAGAATTATTCTTTTACCAATCTAAACAACAAGGAAAAAATTCCCTTTTTTACTTGGCTATTTCCAATGTTGTGTGAAGGAATATTTCACAACAACTGGTAATGAATAACTGATCGTTTCCTACTCAGATTGAATAAATCTATTTCTCATTACATTTCTCGTGAGTTTGGTAATGTAATATCAATCGAAACGTTTCTTTTTTCACCTCTGTTTCATTCAATTACTGTAAGAACAGAGGGCTATGTTTTTTTTCCATATTGGCAACACGAAAATGTACTCTAATTTTTCTTTCTGGCATTAAAAGTTGTAAAACAAATGTTTATCGAAATTGATTTGACCATTAGATCCTTTGTAATCACAACTCCAACTCATTTCTACGCCACCTAAGATAGTTTTCAAGTTAATGTAAATGATGCATTCTCAACTCAGACACCCGCATAAAAATCAAGAGAGGAGACCATTTCCAGATTATTATCTCAATTTTCGATTAAAAAGTCTTTAATCGTAGACTTTATTAGCAATTCTAGAGTATGGCTAGGAGAGCCAAAATAGTTGGCAATTGAATGAATCGTACAAACTAACGATTCATTCGCATTGGAGACAGAAAGAGTATGAATCAATTCAAAAAATACATAGTATGTATTCCTATTGGTTGTCAGGAAATTCTTCATCCCTCAAGGATTTGGTAATATTTAAGAAAAGAAATTGTATGAGAGAATAAAAGTAAAATTATATTAACCAACTTTTGAATTGATTCATACTCTTTCTGTCTCCAATGCGAGCATTTTCAAGTCATGTACTCATTGTATGAATCATTGATATCGGATTAATAGAAAGAAAACGTAAACAGGGGTGTAGAATACGGTTTCTAATCATTTACGGATTACATAAGACGCATTCATGGTCAATTGAAGACTCCCGATAGAAACCCTGTTTAGTAATGGAGGATATTGTACGATCTGTTGCCAAGGCGAACAGAAAGAACTCAGCAGATAGTCAGATGAATGAAAACGAAGATGAATTTAGGTGAGTTTTATTCGATCGTGTCTAATAGATCTTTATGACAACGGCTTTATTCATTCAAATCAGTCCCCTATAAGTACCAAAAATCTATTATCTCCTTCTGATGTTGATAAGTCATAAGAAACTGATAGACTGGTCAACCGATGATGGAAATATGTTAAGATTTTAAAATCAGTGATCGATGATTGTTGAGCATCACTTGTATATTACATCTTTTCGGTTTTAAGAAAGGATCTTGAATTTTCTAAAAAATGTTGAGTGCAGTTTTGTGAGATCTCGGCAAGTTCAATTTTAAATTATGAAAACAAATTTTAATCAATGACTTGAAATATGGCAAGAACTATACCCCTGAATAGGATTCAAAGTCGGTAACCATGTCGTTTATTGCAAACGCTCTATTTTAACCACTATTTTAAACTTTCAGCTAAGCTTTTTTTCAAAATTAAAATAGAAATAGCTCAAATTTTTACGAAAAATAACGTTTTGCAAGTTTAACAAATTTCAAAAGAGACCCGTTAGATCATTATAAAGAGCATTACAAAGAGCCATAGAATCTCATTCTCTCTAAACTCTACTGGGGGAGAGAAAGGATATTTTACTAATTTAATTTCTAACATTAGAATGCAATTCTGCATTGGCTTTTTTGAGTGTTATTTTTCCAGGAAATCCTCCTTATTAAGAACTAATTATGATGAAATAAATTGATTTTTTTCTACCCCAATTAAAAAAAAAGGAAAGAGAAAACACTCATTTTCAATGCTGCTCCAATGTAAAGAATAGACAAATAGCTTTCGAAGAGAAGGATTCTTTAAATAAAAATAGTGTCACCAGAAAGCGAGGTTTGGTTTCCATTAATGCGGAAATAAACAATGAAAAACGTTAATTTCTTGCAATAACCCAGTTTGTAGATTCTCATGGAGTAAACTTAAAAATTCACTTTCGAAACCTTTCTTAGGACAACCCGAAACCTCAGATTTTTTATACTTTTTCTTAAAAGTCAAAATCCATTAGAAATATAATCGAATAATGATTTCTAGGTCCACACATTTCTAGTACCCACTTTTTAATTTAATTACATTCGTTTCTCCAATTAAGTACGTTTAGATGGGAAGAATATTAAATTTTTAAATACATTTAATCTATTACGGTGCAAAATGCAATGTATTTTCGCATTCTCAGTTGATAAAATTATTCTCGAAGTTATTTGAATTTTTAAAAAAATTCTCTCCACGTTAAGTTGATACGTTTAATAAACAGTTTTTATACGATTTCAGAACTAGAACACCCTAGATATAAATGAATAGAAAAGGACCTAAGTAAAATAGTACATGTTTTTGCGATCCACAAATGTTGATCAATTCTTCGAAATTGTTAGTCGACATAAAGCTTTTTCCGCGTAGAATTGAGTTTCATAGCCGAGTCTGACTCTCTTCGCGTTCACATGAGGGGGAGGAAGGTTTGCAACTATTTACAAAGTAAATTAGTTTCAAGGAGGGAGGAGAACGGAATCGAACCTACGCCAGATGATAAATCATAAGACTTAAGGAACACTACACTATCCCTCCAAAATAATCTGATGTTTCTTAGTGGACTCATGCTGCTCTATTATTTAGTATCTTCACTGATTTTGTAAATATCAGGATACCTCAACGAATACTCTTTACTCGGCGAAATTTTAATATTTATGAACGGATATCAAGTTCCTTGAGATCGGTCACACCTAAAATAAAAGCTGACCAATGAAAAACCCACTTCGAGCAAAGATGGATCAAAATACATGCACTTTTAATCTATTAAGTTTCCTCATTTCCAAGGACTTATCTAGTTTAATCTCATTATCATTTTCTCTGAAAGATGAATGAAAACATGATAAGCCCCCAGTGTAATTAAATATGAAGCTAGATATGAAAAGTCATCGGAATCTTGATAAATATGATATGCGTATTATTTTTTAAGATGTTTTAATTGATTCTTGGATCATTTTAATTGAAATAGTTTAATTTCAAATATATAGGACTGTGAGATCTGGATAAACTTTTTTCAATTAGCAGTGACCTAATAAACACCACTGTTATTTTTTAGAAAATCGTAATGCACATTGTAACTATTTTGGATCATAAAACCTTGTGTAGGGGTATTTAAGAGCCAATTTACACACAAATTTTGCCCAAATCTCACCTGGAAGGTGTGTTGCCAAACCAAAAAGCGGCTGAATAGGTGAAATAAGAAAGTCTAGCATGAAAGCATAAGATATCAGAAATGTTTTCATTTTTCTGTATAAATATCAAAACGCTAAAAGAGATTGACAGACCAGTTATATAGGTCATCGCTTTATCTGAATCGAAGGATTTCATTTGCTTCTTTCAAAGTTAATGGTATTAATTGTTGTATTATATTGGAGATTTGAG
Source organism: Gyrodactylus salaris (assembly GCA_000715275.1). Taxonomy (NCBI): domain Eukaryota; kingdom Metazoa; phylum Platyhelminthes; class Monogenea; order Gyrodactylidea; family Gyrodactylidae; genus Gyrodactylus; species Gyrodactylus salaris. The sequence continues at coordinate 4,072 of JJOG01001283.1, forward strand.
AAAGGAATATCATTTGTATCTTAAATTTGGACGACTTGGAATGAATTAAAAAATGAAAATAACTCAAATTGAACTCAAATTTTCACCCAAAGACATCACTCTTTTGAAATACACGGAAAGTCGTACCATCTCAGTCTTACCAATTACATGCTCCCCGAAGATGTATCCTACTTTGCAAATTCGAACAAAATGAAGTTTTTATTTTTCTTAGAATTGAGTTTCATAGCCGAGTCTAACTCTCTAAAGTTCAGCATCATATTCTCTAGAAAAAAAATTACCGACTGAAAGTTGAACATTGTAATCGTTCAAAAGGAAAAATTGAGTGAAATCCATGCAACTTTTGTCAATTAAAAATTTTATTTCTGTTGCATAAAATTTTTCAATCAATTATGATGATAGAAAATTTAATAGAGTAGTGAAAATTAGTTGTAATTTCATTGAAATAAAAGCCATCAACGATAATAAAAAATAATGATCTCTTTATATGGTTTGCGGTCATTCAAAACTTTAGAAATCAACCTCATTAACTCTGCAAGCCTGTAGAGCTGTAATTTTGCATCAAATGAGAACCAACCATAATTTTTCGATCAGTAAAAACCTCACTCGGAGCTGATTAAATCTGCAATAACGCATCGTTAAAATTTATATTGTCAGGAATTAGAGCAAAGTATCTCTCCATCATAAGAAGCCTGGCTAAGATCCGATTATATTTGCAGAATTTTCTTATTTTCTTCATCTTCAGTTGGTCATACATTGAAAAATTTAGAGAATGAGATTTAGTCTCTCTGAATAGGAAATTGCTTTACCTCAAGAGTTCAAGAATGCATTCCAGGGAAGTTGGGAGGTACTAGATTTAAGTGTTCCATCGTATCGTATTTTACGCATCATATCAAAGTCAATTATAACTTTACCGACAAGACAAAAAATTAATATAATGGAAATCAGTAGTTACTTAACAAGAATAAGGGAATACAAAATCCTTGGGAAATTGAATATTATAAGGAAATTTTGCGTTGCTGTAATTATAAAATTCTTTGATTTTTTGGCTCGAAATTTTGATATTATGAAAAGTCGCAAAAAATACAAACCTTGGTTAGAATCAAATCGATGCTATTTCTAGGGGCCATAATCTCGTGAAAGTATATCTGCCTTCCGAGATCAAATGATAACTTTTACATTCATAGAAATAAATAATTTTGGCGTCAAACATAAAATGTAGATCTAATCGAATTGTCGCATTAAAGCAACCGCTATTTGGTAACCTCTCAATTGAAGGTATTCTCTATGAGACAAATGACAAAAATGTGAAGCTATTACTAAAATCGCCGTTATTCTACGAAGAGGATTAATAAATCAAACGTATTTCAATATATTTGGAATAAAAGTTAATTAATGAAACGCTCAATATTTCAGTAAGAGTAGATCCTTTGAGAAGGATCATTTTGCAGACAAAAAATATAAAAGGATTTATAAAGCTCACTGACTTTTAATTAAGTCAAGCTCCAAAGTCCCCTCTGTCAACGAAGAGTATTTCGGTAAGAAAATAATATGCCTCGTATTACAAAGTAAATAAAACGATGGATATTATTCTCGAAAGTCAATAAGGAAAAATGGAATTTAGTTTTGAGAAAAGAAAGCACTCAATTCTGGTATTAACCCCATAAATCCATTGAACATTGATTTATCAACTTGGGTTAGAAGTTTCACAATTCAAAAAGTAATATTTTACAAAGTTAAAAGAAATTCTCAATCAAAATACTACTTTTCTATGAATTCATTGAAAATCTCTTTTCAATCTCTTGTATTTACAAACCTGATTGTCACATTACTTTAATTTAAAGCACTTTTACTTGGGACTGGGCATGTTCGATAAGACGCTGGGACAATCACCTTCTTCAGTTGTCTGCTCAGACTAGAGAGATATGGGATGGGGAAAACACTCCACAACCGATTTTAGTACACAAATCACATCAATGTCACCCTCTTGTATAAAAGTTTATGCTCTGATCGGTTCTTCTTTCTCTACTCAAGACCTTTCATCTCTTATCAAAAAATGAATTGTTTTCCTTTATTAACTTGGTTATCAGAAAATGAGCATTTTTCTTGATTTAAACAAGATACAGTCTTTTACTATTTTCTCAATTTTGTTAAGTAACACATTTTAAAAGGTATTTTATATATATTTAGAGTCGTGCCTATAGTATAGATGTGGTCAGCTCATGACCCTCGAAGAGGTCTAAATGCATATCATTAATTAATTTTGGAGGTACGATGTGGAGGATTTTTCCCCAAGTCCTATAATAGGATTTTTCATATGGCCTGGGTTGGATTCCGACATCCTCCCACATAGAAACGAGTTCGCTTTGTAAATAGTTTCAAACCCTGCTTCACTCTTCTACTCATCCATCATGTGAACCCAAAGAGAGCTAGACTCGGCTATGAAACTCAATTTAAAGAAAAATAATTAAATTTTGATTTCTCTCAAAAATTCACTAAAAATACCCAAAAATTTGCAAATTAGTTAGGGTGATTCAGTTCGTCTGAGGAGCTATAAAAGAATCTGCATTTTCTAAGAAGAGTCTAGAATCAGAAGGGCCTCATAAAGATCGACTTGAACAAAACCAGAGATTTTTGGATCAGTAGTATTGGCCTATCAGCGTTCTGACCGCCAGTTCGACTCCCATCTATGGTATATTGGAGGATGAAATGTGTAGGTCTGGTAAGAATCAAATTTCATTAGAATTTTTCGTTTGACCCTCTCAAAAAATATAAGATTTTTGGTTTGAATTCTAGGACTTCCTAACATGAATTAAATCCCGAAATAAGTTTTAAGATCTGTAGTAGTTTTCTTGGTGATCCTTGCATAGAAGATGAAGTTTAAAATATTTGTCACAAATTTTGAGAAATTTTATGATAAAACCTTTATTTTATTTTTCAAGTTTAACTTTATCAGTTATTCAAACCAAGATCAGATAAAATTTATAAAAATGAGAGAAGTTTCAAGATAAGTTGCTTTTATTTTGTTGGAAATCTCATCTCTATAAAGAGAAGCTAGTCACATGAATTTTTGCCTCATCTTTGGATAAAAGAGATTCTATTTAACGTTCTCTGTCATTAATCCTGCAAGTCTTGATTCTAGAGCTGAGGAATTTTCAAATATTTTATTTCAATATTTAGCAAACCTATAAATGTCCAAGACTTTATCTTTCGAAATTATTTTTTTATCAAACAAACCTCGCTCATATTTTTTTCAAAATATCTTTATTCAGAATTTTTTAAATTTGACCAAATTTTTTTACACCTGAACCTTTCCGAATGTGTAATTACTAGGGCACATTCACATTACATGAAAAAAATTGAAATACAAAGCTTATCTTAAAATGATGCATTTCTAAGGATAATTCGATACGTATTGCAAGCCGCCGTTTGTACCTTTAGGCGAAAAGTCTTTCATCATAGGAACATGAAAAACCAGAAAAGGCTAACTTCGCTCAAAATAATATCTTTTAAATAGAAATATACTCAGAAATTAACCCTCCTAGGTCTACAGTAACAAAATTGTTACATCTCACTAGAAGGTTCACTAACTAAGGAAGTGTTAGACTTTCGCACTATTAGGTTTCGAAAATACAGCTGTCTCAAATTTGCGCGCGAAAATAATTTGAAATTTATTTCTTAATTTTATTAAATCTAAATCATTCGAAACTATTCAATTTTTCCTCCTTTTGTAGATTGCTCATCGAATTATATGTCTTCATCTGATAAGTCAGATTTCAGAAGAAATTGAGGTTCAAGATTTTTTCGTAACTTTTAAAGGAGAAATCTCTTTGAAGAATTTTAAAAATTAAAAAAAAACGTCCAAGACGCAATGGGACTAAATTAAAGTTTTAGACGAATCAAAAAACCTACGACATTGAGGCAATGTTTTTTTCCAATAATCGTAAAACATAAGTTCTTTCTCATGCATACTAAATTTCATTTCAAAGGGTTTTAAACCTCACGGATAACTGATGCATGGAAAAATATCGATTTTCTTATCAATGAAATATTATCAGTCAATCAAACTTTTATTGCAATGTAAAATCAAATAAATTATCATTGCTTTTGGAAAAAATTAATTAGCCATTAAGTCGCTCACAGTTGAGATACTTGAGGAATATGGGTGTTTTGCAACGAGTATTGATTATTCGAGAATAAATTAAGAATTAAAGCTTTTTTGGATGAGAGATGAAAGGTGCTGACTTGAAGAGAGAAACAATCACAGTAGAGGCATTTCGCAGGACTTGGGCCACTATCTCCATCTTAGAACCTCTATTGAGAATTGCTATCCAATAAAAAATTAAGAAGCCCACTCATTTTCGAACGAAATCGTCTAATTCTTAATTGAACCAATTCGTAAATATTTTCCAGACTTCTGAGAAAGACCTCATTTTGGGGTGTGGGGAGAGGTTTTTTTCTCCTCACCTTCTTTCATCCACCAGATGCAAAGTTATGAAGTGCCAAACTTTTGGTCTTGATAGACCATTTGTGCGATTCGATTGTGAAAACGCATGGCATATGAAAGAATGTGAGGAATTCACTAAACAAAAGCCTCTCCCCAGAATGAGGTCTTTCTGCCGAAAATCTAGATGGCTATCGATTTTCTACTTTAGCAGAGGCCCCCTACTAGAGTGTAGTGGCTTTCCTATTGGTCAGAGCGTTTGAATTGAATAACGTATCAAATAAGCCCTTTTCCACTGAAATATTGAAAAACATAATAGACATGAAATAAGCAATCCACACACTTCAAAGCTTCTGATTGGTTGCTTGTAAGGCCGATATTTGGGAGAACCAAAAGTTTAAAGAAAACCAAGTTAGAAGGTCTTCACTAAAGAGCCTACCTAGACCAAATATATGACTTATTTATTTTGCACCTCTCGCACTTTGTTACAACTTTTTTTGATACGGAGTCCGTTGATTAATTCTCAAACCAAAATGTGCATTTCGGGTATTTATGACTCAAAACAAGAAATAAGACTTTTGAAAAAATATCTCTAAAAATCAGTCACCACTCTCTGAATGTGTGTCTGAAAGAAGATAAGAATCTATTCATCTAAATGCATATTAAATTTGCAAATTTGACCCACAATCCTTCGAACAATCCCTTTGTGATGGAAAGAGAAATAATTAAAAATTTAGTGTCTGAAAACCGTCGGGGCAGAAAAGGCTGAATGTTGCATTCTGATTGGTTATTGAAAATCGCAATTTTAAAGAGATCTGGAATCGCTAGAGCTTGGGATTTTTGCTAGGAACACTCGGGACCACATGATGGATGGTTGTAGAAAATGTCATTAAAATCTGTCGAGTAAATTCGAGTTTACCTCGGATTTGTAACTCAGATAATTGTTTATGTAATTAGACTAGATCAGGCAATTGTCTCAAATTTAAAATTATGGACTCAGTAATCAAATAAACATTCAATAATTATATGAATAATATGATTATAATTATACATGAAGATTTTGATATCGTGAATTATGAAAGAACTAATCTAGGGTTCAGAAATATTTAAACTTGTAGGAAATTACTTTCTTTGGATAAGCATTATTTTATCAAGAATCCTCAGGATTATGTTTCATTTCTTAGAAAAGTAGAATATACAGATTTTTTATTTTTCAAAAATTATTTATGCAGTGATAGTTTTATGTCTTTTCTATCGTTTTTTCCTTTTTTTATCGACCTAGAGTAGTATGTCAAAATTAATTTTCTAAAAAGGAGACTTTTTTGTAAAGTTTTATACAAGAATTTCTGAGCTTTAACCTATGTATTTAGAGTTAAAATAGAATATTGTTGCATTGAATATTTTTTCTATTTCTTACAAAAAACATGTTGGTAAGTTCAGATTTCATGTTTTAATTCTTCCTTATAATTTTGGTGCTTTGGCCCACTTTCAAAGTCTTAAGCCGTCATCCAACGAGTGCTATATAATCGATTTTCGTCACCCTACTTTCAGGAATCATAAGGAGTTTTGATAATAATGTTAATATCTCAAAACTGAATCTTCCTTCAAAGGTGAAAATTAACGAGACTTATGTTTTAGTGACTTGAAGCGCTATGATTTCGGATTCAGGCAGAGTCGCAAATTTCTCAAGCAACTAGCCAAGGATAATATTGACGTGAAGCTCTTTGAACTTGAGGTGAGAAACCAGAAAGACTTGAAGCGGAGGAAAACGTGAGTAAATTTTCGTTCTGTTTGGTTTAATTCTACTACCCCCCTCTCCCATTTTTCTTTTACAACTATTCATTGTAAATAATTTCAACCAATAAAATTCAAGAGTCAATGAAATTCAAATGTCAAAGCTTCTCGAGAGAGAAATCAAATTCTCATGATAAAAATTATAAGTAATATTAGAAAACAGGAAAATTATTTCACTTCCTGTTCTTACCTCATTGTTCATACATTGCCCTAGAGTTGGGAAAAATATTCTGAATATGAGATTCACGTGTGTTTTCCCATTAAACAACAATACTATTATTATAGATAAACATATTTTGAACAGGAAATTCTTCAGACGTTAGATTCAAACGGATTTTTTTGAACATCTTGAAGGAGATTGATAAAAGATTTAATAATGAAAATATTCGGTGTTATAGACCAAACATTTAAAAAGAAAAGAATACTTATTTAAAATTCCCAGTTTCACAAAGGGCCAAAACATGAGCGCTACTCATTAGTAGATTCGAGGCAATTAATCAAAACCAAATTTATTTTTACAAAATAATGATGATGTATTGTATTTTTCACTAAAAATCAATCAATGCATCGTTTTTCTTTGTCAAAAATACTCTGATTATATAAACGGTGAATAATAATTGATTATTAATTGAGTAATCTTCTATCAATATTTTCTTTGACCAAAATAACCGGTACTACACTCTTATTTTCCGCTCAACGTGCTTACATAATCTCGCATATTCTTCCTCTATGCATAATTATCATATCAAAAGAATACATTCCAGGTGTGACAAGTTTAGGCTTTATAAAACCCCTTGTGTTAGTGTAAGAGTTGTGTTAAAGTTTTCTACGCATATCCAAAATGTAAAATTAATTTCAGACGTAATTAAAAATTTTACATATAATTATAGGATTTCTTGTAATCGTTACTTTAATGGGAAAATGCTAATGCACTATGGGCAGATGAAACCACTCTAACGATTTTTATAGTTCACCGGTGTATTAAATTATTCAAGAACAAATGCATACTTCTCTCGTGAGGTCTTTCACAAATATAGCATGTAGACAGCAAATTAACGAGAAAATTCAGATGAGAATTTTAGCTCAAAAACGTTTTTCAAGTGAAAGTTTCACCTACTACAAAGTAGTAGATCAGGGTGGGTGATTTTTGTCAAAGTTTAGTTTGAAATAAGACTATTTAGATAATGTGAATTTCATCAATAACCAGGCATATACGTTTCGTCCTTATTTGGACTCTTCAGTATGCCATAGGTGGGAATTGAACCCGCAACCAGGACCTTCTGGTCCTGGATTGTTAACCCAGAACGAATCAAAAACGATTGGTTAATCATGTACTTTTGTGTCTAACCTTGCATTTTCACAATACCAAGTTGGTATTACCAACCTTAACACCAAGGAGAAATAACCAAATTGACTAGTTTAGAAGCACAACAGACCAGTAAAAGGGGTAGATAAATGTATT
>KL566755.1:1354-33267 GCA_000715275.1 Gyrodactylus salaris
TCACGCTCCTCAATAATATTAGGTTTCGAAGTTACAGCTGTTTGAAATTTGCGCGCGAAAATAATTTGAATATTTTTTCTTAATTTTGAATTTTATTAAATCAAGAAACAGCTATAACTCAGATTCTGAAAAAAATAGAGGTTTAAGATTTTTTTCATAACTTTTAAATGAGATATTCTTTTCTAATTTAAAAGTTTTTTTATACTTGGGCCTAGGAGGGTTAAGGAAAGAGCTTTAACGAAAGGGTTAATCTGTGATCAAGATCTTTGGTTTTGTCGAAAAAAAATACAAATTCTGGCTCTATAAAACGAATATTTCTAATCGCCCTAGCAATTATGACATTGACCCTTCAACATCCCCGTGCTCCACCGTTGGAACATACAAGACTCTAGCTCTGAAACGGTACAGAATTATCTGGAAAAAACCACCAGGCTCTGAGAGTTGTTTAGTTTAAAGAAATAAATTCCTCTTCATCAAAAAAAGATATTAATTACACAGCAGAATGATGAGAACATTTGTTTCCCAAATTTATTTCATTATACTATCTTGCCTTTTTATATTCATTATTGCATGCAATGTGAGCATAAATTCTGAGCTCTCTTCCTACCCTGACACCCCCACCTCTTCAGAAATAGTACAATCCCCAAATTGTGTGACGTAATTTCCAACAAACTGCATTTATTATTCATTGTATCTTTGATGTTCAACAACTCAAAAAAAGAAGATATATTTTAATTATCAATCCGTCATAAATCTTCAAGACTTCACTTTCTCTCACGGAGAATGCTGATCGAAGGAGCATTGTAATCTATCATTATTTGATGCGAATATGATACCATGTTTATGATGTTAAGTATAAATCCTCCCTCAGAGTGTATCTGATGTTTCATTTTTTATAAAAATTCTGCTATCTTGTCATATGACACGGATTAAATACACATCTAATAATTCAAGATGGGAAATATACAAGTGTATAAATAAATATACAAATCGTACGATAATTTGGGGGCCTTTGGGAAATGTAACCACTTGAAAAGCAGGTTAAATTCGTATTTACAAGAATAAAGATATTTCCGTCTATAACGGAATTTAAATGAGCCCCACACTAGGGCACTGCTTTTTGATTTTATCTCTTTTAGATCGCGCACAATCGTAATCTAGACATGATTTCACGGGGATTAAATACTTATTCTAGGTGTTGGAAACAGGACACAATAATTTGTGTATGAAAATCGAATTAATTTGAACTTGCACCAAAACTTGAACCGGGGTTTTCTCGACTATCTAAAGATTCTGAGTGAGATAGGAGTGATATTTGGGAACTACATGAAAAATGCCATCCTTTAGAAGAAAATATCTCAATTAAAAGCCTCTTGTTAGGAAGATGTGACTGATGCGCGATATCTAGTTAAAAATTAGCCGATCTGATTATCTTTAGGAGCGGAATAATCTGCTTGAACAGAATATATCGATATTTCCATTCAGTAGCCTTTAAAAAGATAGATTTATGGCGCACGAAAGAGGGAAATAGCCTCGGAATTAGTTCTTCGTCATGTAATTGAGCAATCTAAAGCGATTCCTCGTGATCTTATTTCAAAAAGCAGTGCCCTATTATACACTGTGACCAAAAGAATTTACTACTGACGGTAGTATGTATGCTTGACATGAATTCCAAGTTTTTTGTATAAATTACTTTTCAACCGTATCAATGTTCATATAAAGAGATACTTTGTTTCTTAAAATAATCATGAATTATAATTAGAAAATATCCAATTCTTCTTTCTATCTACCTATGTGTATAACAGTAAGCCTTTGAAAGAGAATGTTCAGTTACTTAGAGTCTCTTCTATCTCTCTCTCTCTATATTTCACATGTGTACATACTTATATAATGATTAATTATATATTTCTAGGAATTTATAATTCTACTATTGTCATAGTTACTTCTGTGAAAACATTCATGTCTTTCTTCTTTCTTGTGCTTACTATCTTTTCTCTCTCATCAAGTTTACTTCAAGTTACGATCCTATCTAATTAAAGATGATCTAAGATCAGTGTCTTATTAGAGGCATAATGGCGGGCAGTTTAACGTCTCTCTTGGACCATGTTCAGTGTACAAAGATTGCCAACCTTTATCCCACCACCGTTTTAAAAAATTCAAATATGCATCTTGTTTTTAACAGAGACAAGTTTAGAGACGATCTGCACGAAAATCACATTAAAAGCCTCACTTTTGGCAACTTTTTTTTTCAAAATTACATGTGGATTCCTACAAATTGTAACAATTCCCAAGAACTGTTCAAACAAAAGCTGCTACCCATTCAAATGTTTGTGTGAAAAAACTGATCTCTTAAAAATTTGGCGTCAAATCAAGGTATTCACATTTAAACCTACAATCATTCAATCTATTTAAAATCGGTTATCATGCACTGGTACTTCTTTTCGAATTCACTGAGACTGGATTAACTCCGAGATTCTCGTTAATCTGAGAGAAAACTGGAGATGAAAATTCCAGCAATCAGGGTTCCAGAGACTGAGTGTTCCTCAGTCTCGTCCCAGATGTCATGCAGTACGACCAGTACCAGATGTTGGGAAATCTGATTCCAGATAAGGTATCTGACAATACTATCCTCTTCTATCTTGTACTCATAAGTAGCATGGCCTAGAAATTTGGCGCGAAAAAAATCAATACTTTACCTCTCATGGTAGCAGTGAAAACAGTTAATTTTCTCTCATTGATTGTATTGTTGTACGAATGAGGAGTAGTCCTTATTTAAGGAATATAATTTATTTGAATTAATATTAAAAATACAGTGTATTAATCCCGCTATGCAATTCAGCATTTTCGTACCTTCAAATTTATCCAGTGAAGCGTTAGAGAGAATTTAATTTTATTTCCTCTTGAATTAATTCGCTCAGTCTCATCTTCCAATATTTTTCCCATGTCTCTGCTATAAATTATTGAAGATATTCAAAGTTGCCTCCAAGAAAAGTTCTGGGAAGATATTTTAAACTTTTAAAACTTTTTTTTCGAAATTATCTGCTGAGAAAGGGTTTAGCAGTTGGGTTCTTTTAACTTGAAAACATTCAATCTGAGCCTCTACAAAGATGAAGGCGTTCTACTTCATTTGGCAATACAGTAGTTTTTAATTAAAATCTTTTTCTAAAGTTGTATATTTCGTTGAGTAATGTATCGAGTGGCAAGGTATGAGTAGTCTACCTCTGTACTACTCTTTTTATTACGCAAGTTCCTATTCTGACAGTTACTTCCGATAAATCCACAAATCGCTATCTCTAGAAATCTCCCCCATGTATAAAATATGTCAGCCTTGTCCCGAATTATTTTTCCATCCTCCCTAACCAGAGTAAAATGATGATATGTAACGTGTGTCGATTAAAATAAAATGTAATCAATTTCAAAATATAGAAACTCATTAAAAACTTCTTTTCAAGATTTAAAACAAGTTTTTTAATTTTTGAATTTGGCGCAAACCTCTCTGGATGCGTAGTGAAACAAGAGAAAATTTTAATTCAAAGTTTGGCACTTGAACTCATGAATATCTCTTTGCTTAGTCTCGAACGTGAAATTGAGAAAGACTTCAGTTATTGAATAAATCATCGGTTTCTAGCCATACATCTAAGGCCAATATTATACAAGAGATACACACGAATTGCTAAAACAATAACTGCACAAGGTAATTGAATGATTAATATTACCAAATAAGGACAGAAAAATGTATTATTATAATCTCATTAAACGCTTTGAAATGACTGTTTTAACATTAGAAAATAAAGATTTTCAAGTAACAATGGGTTTTAGAATTTCTGCTCGTTGAACAGTAGGTGTTTGTCCACGGCCGGCCATAGTCTGAGATTGTTTGGCCTCTCGAAGAGCAGGAGATAGGATTATCTTTTTCAGGAGTCTGTGGAAACTGGTGTTTGAAAAATCTCAAATGACTGTTTTAACATTAGAGAATAAAGATTTTCGAGTAACAAAACAGATGCAAATCACAAACCCTGTTCTTTTAAAAAATCAGATTATTTAATTTATGAAAATTATCTACTGTTTTTAGCTTATTGTTAAACAAAAATGTATCTTTCTCATGAAGCGAATATGTTAATTTTTTATACTGTTACATAAATTCTAATTATGCTAACTATGAGAGAAATTACTGTGCTCACATGATGAAAAACATTAATTCTAGATAGACCCATGGTTAGTCTTGGGCTCATTTTATGCTGGTGAGAAATTTGATAATTAAGATTTAAAATTTGCCCCACAATAAAATAAATAATGCAATTTGTGACACATTACATCCCGCATATTGTGATGCAATTTCTTTTATTGAAAAGAAGAAAGAAACAGTGATTTGGGACAAAATGATTAAATACTTTGAAAATGCATTTAAATAAATTGCCTAATTAATCTCACTCTCGACTAATTTCACTACAACTCTTTCACTCTTTATACACTGAATAATAAATACACAGTTATTAATACGATAGAGGGAAAGATGGAGATAAAGGATGTGACAATTTAGAAAAATTTTGTATGTATGTTCAGTGTGCGTATGTTTTAGTGGCGATAGAATGATTAATTTGCAAACTCTTCAAAGATGAAGCTTCTCCTATTTTTTATTATCACAATGAATTTGAGTAGAATCTTTGTGTAGAATGCATTTCCCAACCTAGAACATTAACTTGAGATTAAAATTGAATTTGAATTTCACACTAACACCTCACCTACCTGTTGAGTATATTTTGTTTAAATCTTATGGTTGAAAATTTTACAAATTGATTAGATTTTGAACCAGAAAGGTGTCACCCTTTTTTGCTACAAACTGATAAAGTGTATATCAAAAACTCTTATTTACAAACATGGTTATATTATCAAGTTTTTTTAATGCTTGGGAAATGTTTACAGAAAAATGACGGGGAAATAAACCCTATCATTACAAACTGATATGCATTTTTATATTCCACAATACATCAGAAAAAAGGGGAACACTGTTTATTATAATATACACATGAGATAAACCTTGATGGTTTGTAATATTATCATTCGCAGAGAATTTGATATCTGAGCTAAATAAACAAGATATTGGGGTTTTTCATAACTTTAACTAATATTAAGTGTTATTAAATGGCTTCATAGGCTTTATCTACTTTGGATAGCAACACTAGAGTCAAAAGGTTTCCTGGCTCCGTCCGAAACAGTTTACGATTGTCAGAAAAGTATAACTAATTATTATTTTTAAGTATTTTTCATTTCATCCACCAAATTGTTGTAATAAAGTTCTCAGAATTTATGAGTTATTTCATAAAAAATGTATGTTGTCCAAATATTCTTTTATTCGAAATTCAATATTGAGTGGTGTATTGGGGAGAAATATTGAGAGCAATTCTGTAATCATAAAAAACGTCAAGTTCCTAGAGAAAAATGTCCACAGTTCTGCCTAGCCTTTTTTCGATTTATCTTGCATTTGGGAGTAATTAATTTTCTTTTCGCCCAGAGCAGTAAATTTCTCAGATGCTGTTTTTTCAGCATAATATTTAATGAGTGCCTTTTCTATTTGAAAAAAAGTTGAAATATTCCTAATTAATTATTCAATATTTTTTTCATGACAATGAATTATTCAATTTTATTAGTTGCGAAGAATATTTCATTTCAGCAAAAGAAAACTAGAAATATAGTAGATATAACGTTGCTACTTATGAGTAATTCTAGCGATTAGAAGTTTTATTTTTTAGAAGTTGTATAAAAAATTATCACAGTGTAAAATCAAAGGGTATGACTGCTATTAATTAGTCATCAATGATGACTCATCATTAAGTTTAGAATATATGGGCTAATCTATCTCATGTTGAGGTTTTAAAATCTGTGTTGATGTCGGATTTGTATGCAAGTGTAGAGAGTTTTAACTCTTATAAAACTTTGTTCTAAAAAAGAAAAATGGTTTTAGTTTCAGTTATAAGATTCTTATAATAAGAAGCATCATGAGAATTCGTTTTAGGAACCATCTAAATTTTTTTTTTACTTTTGTACATTTCAATTTTGAAATATAAAGCTTGTATTGTTCAAACAAAGATTCGTGAAAATCATGATACATTTAAGTTTAAATCGAAGTCAAGAATTGCTAAATATTGAATGTATAAAAGTTTTTGATGGATTTTGAACAATATAAAAATGTTTTCAAGACCTATTCCAACCCAGAGAGCATGCCAGACACCTCTCTTCCCTCAAAGTTTGATCCTATGCTAGGCTTTCCCGATGGTAGAAAGCAACGCGTCTCCGTTGTAAGTCGTATAACACTAATTCTCCCTTCAAGGTCTCCAAAGAAGAAATGGATAAATCTTTAATAAAAGGTTTCCGTAAGGACTACTGTGGGCATTTGGCCATGGCTTTCGACAAGTGCCTCTATCAATACCCAGTTATGGGTTCTTTTGTCTGCTCCGACATTAGGCATAGCTTTGTCGAGTGCAAAATGAAGGAAAAGAACAAGAGAAGAATGGATTACGAGCGTGAACGACGTCTTCTAGAGAGGAATCAGCCGCAGTTAGCTTAATATTTTCATTGATTAGTTTTATTGAGAAATAAAATGTTTTATTCAAAATTAGAGAAGATATTTCTTAATCCTCTCCTTGAAGATTACTGGCAATAATGAGATTACGGCAAGAACGACGAGGAAGTTGACTGAAGCGAGATTTGTGACTCCAATGTCGTTCAACTCTTGAAGTATCGTTCCCGCCTTGACAAAGACCAATGAAAGGGGTATTACGCCTGCAACAAAAAGAGACCGTTATTCATTGGTTAGATATTCTAGCGAGAATTCGATTTATAACAGGTCATTGCCACTTCCGAGCTAGAAACAAAAAAATACACGGAGCTAATTCTAGGCGAATATTCTGAGCATTTAATGCGTTACAAATAGAAAAGATTTGATATGATTTACAAAGTCTTTGAACCTGACAGTGATTAGTTACTTATGAGTAGAATGTGTTTATTTATATAAATTATATACAGTAATCATAGCAAATATATCATACTCAATGCCTACACTAGTGTCCTTTCTAAAGAGTGCAAATAGTAACTATTCACTCTAAAGTTAAATATTTTTGCAGTTTTGAAAATTATTGCAAATAAATAAAAACTCAAGAACTTGAAAGTTATCTATAGGAGAAATCATTAGAAGGCTTGGTTAAATGACTCACCGAAAAAGGTTCCCCAGAAAAAGGGTACCACTTTGACTGAAACAATTGGCGCAACAATATTCACACTCCAATTCGGCACAAACGGACACACTCTCAGCATTAAGACGCAGAGGAACATGCCCTTTTTATAGATATTGACGATTCTCCTACACTCTGAAACTTGATCGGGAATGTAATGATTTATCAAGTCTCTCCCAAAGTAGTCGGAAATCATGTAACAAAAGGTTGCACCGATGGCTGAACACTAGAAATGTGTCAGAAATCAGAACATGATTATAAACTTCAAAGACGTTTTTGAAAATGTTCTTAAGACCCAATAAATTATTTTTAGAGATTCTATGAAATTGAAAAATGCAAAAATTAAGACTCACAATTGAGATTAATATCAAAGCAATTGGAAATGTGTAAAGATATCCTAGGAGAATGCTTAGGACAACGGATCCGGGAATCATAAATGACTGCAGGAAGATGTACGATGATGTTATAAGCATCATTATTCTAAAGTAGTAAATGTTCTTGTATTTTGAAAGACATGCTCCCAGACTTTTCAGGTCAACAACATTCCTGGGGAATTTAATCGACTCTTTATCATGACTGGAAATTGAATTAAATAAATAAATTACTCTGATATTTCAGGGAGTCCGAAGTAGAGGAGAACAGCAAATAGAATTGCTGTTAAAATGGGAACGGAAAATATAACCTTCTCTTTAAGCGACAGAGAAGGTCGTGGCATAATTTTATCTATTAGGTAATATTGAAAACTATAAAAATAATTACAAAATTAAGCGTAACAATTGCATTTTTAAATTATTCAAAAGGCTCCAATTTTAAAGCAAACCTCTATTTGTTTTATGATTTTATTTAAATGAAGTAATTAAACGGATATTTAAATTTAAAACACTTAAGAGGTTAATTGTCATGAAACCTCATTCTCCGATGTGTCTTTGAAACTCGGAATAACTGATCCGATCTGATTAAGAGTCTAAAGTTTGCACTCTTCAGTTTGGTTTGCGTAATTGAGACGCAAATTTCCGAGACATCTTCAACTTTCAAATTTAGTCTATTGTAATAATTTCGAGACCTCTCTGTCCTTATCTCCCTCTCATAACATAGATTGAATTTCTTCTTTGGTAGACATGAAATTGTCGTAGCAAATATCTTCCTTAAAAATAATTAATTCGATTTTGATTCAAAACTCACTCTTCAACGAACACCTCGATCAAAAATTCACTCTTTTCATATGAATTCACCAGAATCACGTTAAAGTACGGAAAAATTGAGTAATTTTCCCCATCTGTCTTCCAACAATCTTCAATCTGAAATCAAAAGTTTACTAATA
Source organism: Gyrodactylus salaris (assembly GCA_000715275.1). NCBI lineage: Eukaryota > Metazoa > Platyhelminthes > Monogenea > Gyrodactylidea > Gyrodactylidae > Gyrodactylus > Gyrodactylus salaris. The sequence continues at coordinate 9,905 of KL566755.1, forward strand.
ATTTATTTCAAAATAAAGTTGATTACTTACACTTGTTTGAAATTTAAAATTTCCCTCCAATTTACTCATCATGCAGACACTATTAGAGTGGGCAGTTATCTGAAAGTTCATTGTCTCTTTATTACCTTCCTTATCAACAACAATCATGTAATCATGAACTCCTGGCGTTAGTAACAAGTGCACAGAATAGTTGATACCGTTAATCCTTTCAATACGATTAATACAGCTATTATTATCACGAATATAGACCTTTTCCCGGCCCTGATAGACATCTAGGCCAATATAATCGTAATTCTTAATCCTCGTGTTGTTATTCGACAAGACTATAATGATTGAATCATAATCCTTCGCTTCAACCCTCAAATGATACTCAGGGTTGTTAATGTAAATATCACTATTGATAATCTCTGCCGGTGTCCATAAGCTTGAGTAAAACTTGAAGAACAACTCACTCGGTAATAGTTTGGTTATATTGAAAGCATTCTGGATTCCAACTGAGGAAAAGATAGTCGAAATACTCGCAAATACTATCTAGATTTATCCAGAATATTCCCTTTTTATTCAAACTGCCGACTGAAATGTTAAGATTCAACTTTTCTACCATTTCATTCGTCCAAAACACTTTATCCTGATTACCAAAGTCGCCAGCCCATGTGGTCTTACACCAGGGATTCTTAAGATTGAAGAGGAAATCATTCTAAAGTGTTACTTTGATTTACCTCACTTGAATGTTTCTTATATCCAACACAGCGTAGGCGTGGTTAGAGACCAAGCCTAATTTCTTCACCTGTTTATCAGTCAGCTTCTTAGTAGACATTGTGATCAAACATTTGCCAGCCTTGAAATCTTTAATTAAATTGTATTGTTGATAGACCTTGTACGCGGGAATATCTATCATCTTCTGGATTTCGATCGTCTCCGGAATCCAGCCAGCCAAAATCTTTAAATCGATGCTCTAATGAGAAAAGTGTCAAGTACCATAAGACTAACTGAATTCGACCCGGGGAATATATACCCACAACCCATGACTTTGATGTAAGCCTTCTCCAATAAGGATATCCAAAATTCATTCTTGTTCATTGAATAAGAGCACAACAGCTCTCCATTTTTGCTCAACGGTAATGTATCATCAATGTAGACTTTTCTCGGCTTACCGCTCAAATAGAGGTTTATAATGTACTTTCCATAGGGATTGTAAACCGGTTCATTCTTCTCATCTCTGGGGTAAATCAATTTCGACAAGATCTTGACATGATAGACCCTTTCATATTGGGCCGCCACGGCCAGAGAGGATATAAAGGAGCAATCTGTAATCTTTGACTGTTTCATCGATATTGCTGAAGTAGTGTAAAAGATCGTAGGGTCGGAAGATATCTCCGACGGTCTTATCCAACCTTTGAATTCTTTCATTTGATGCTTGTTCAACAAAAGTTTACCCTTCGGGTCGCTAGAAAAGGCATGGTTATAATGCTTCTCTACAAAGCTTGCCACTCACTTGTAAGGCTCTAAATTGGCTAAAAATTCGAGCACCAAATCAGGGTTGTAATCGAATTCTTCATACTTTATTCCATAGAAAGCGCCTGTATCCGATTCTACATTGGCGATAAAGTTTACAATGCTAGAGGCTTCCCTTTGCTTTTTCTTCAATTCTTCGTTGTAATCAATGTAGAATTCCTCAATGATTCTATTGAGGCCTTCCTGCTCATTGATTTTCAAACCAACCTAAGTTATAATCTCGAGGAAATTACAAATTTTTCGTGAAACTCCTCGTCATATTTGAAGAAGCCCATATTCTCAAGAACCCTTAGCTGGGATGCGACAAATGTACATGCTTTGAAGGTCTTTGGAACTCTAGAAGACGCAGGTGGTTTATTTCGTCTCTGTGACTTTTCTGAAATAGAAGCTTTTAAGATATGACTTTCTACTTAGGTTTATTTCAGCCACTCTAATCAAACGATTGAATTTGGTTTTAGTCTCCTTCTGGGAAAACAGCAGTTCACGACCCCAATTCACGAGACTCAGGCCAGCCTCCTAGAAATGAATTAGTTTTTTGACGTGTTTCATTACCATATAAAAGTAGGCAGCCTCTTCGTGTTGATTCGCCTCCTCGTATTCTAGGCCGAGATCTGTGAGTCTGACGTAATCGTTGATTGACATGTGGATTTGCGCAAACTCTAACTAGTTAGTCTCCAGTTTTTCTACTATAAGGCATCTTCTTGCATTGATTTCTTTATACCGATGTAATACATCAATCATGACGAGTGATACTGAATAGCTCTCTTCTTTACAACAAAATAATATTTAGTGTTTTTCTAGTGCTAAGTGTCTTAATAGCGTTGTTGTACTTTGAGTGTTTTAGATGATCAGTAGAGTACTGAGTGAATTATTTCCTCAATGAAATCGCATTTGAAAAAGGGTTGTTTTGTAGCCAAATTAATCAGGTATCGACTACTTTAGTTCTGTGAAAAATCAATGCTCCTTTTGACTGCGTAGTTTTATATTAATAAGAAAATACCTATCTCAAAGATTCTCCAATCGTCATGGATAAAAACCTATTCAAGTTATTCTACCGGAATAAACATGTCGAAATATCGTTCATCTTTTTCAATATTATATCAATGATCACTAATACCCTCATAGCGACGACGTTGTTCTCACTCAGTACGTCAGTGACGAATCGTCTGAGGAACACCCTACGGAATGAGGGGTATAGATTCAATAAGATCTCAGCAGTTGAGTATACATTTCTCGATAAGGAAGTGCTGGTACAATTCGGCTCCTATTCGCTCATAGCTTCACTGCACTCCTTCACCAATCTATATCACTTGCATCAGCCGAAGAAGTACAAGTTCTTCTTCTATATGAACTTTATCGTGAGCATACTAGCGACCATTATTTCCCATAGCGTGCTCATTTATTACGTCAACTTTATAACGAGTAGTAGAAAGATTCTCGTGGAGCCTATTCTGAATCTTTTCGTTAACAACTTCAAGACAGAAGAAATCTTTACTCTAGGGACCTTTAGTTATTACTGGAATGAATTTCAGATAAATCATGAGTGCTGTGGCGTGAATTCATATCTGGATTTTAATCTAACGTGTCCTTATGAGTGTGAACGAGTCCTGCCGTATTCATGCTGCAAGTACCTAACAGTGGATTGTAATTTCGAACACAGGACAGTGAATAGAGCTTGCTGGCCTAGCGTTATGAATTATTTCGGTGTTCAGACAATTTACTTTGGCTTCATTGCCTGGCTGGCGCTGTGCTCCACACTATCGTTGATAGTCAATACTTTCGAGTTTGTTGAGCATCAAAAGATCAAGAAGAGAGTGCCGATTGATAGCGATAAGCTGAAGAGGCTGAGAAAGGCAATTTCCGCGGAGCTCAAGTCCATGGAGGAAAATTGTAGATACGGAGATTTGAAGATTTTCGATCCTTTCGGATAGAAAATATGAATTCAATAAAAAAAGAGTTGCTATCATTTTATAATTCCCATGGTTTTGAAAGCTTCACATAACTGAGGCTCTGAAGTTTTTGCCCACTATCAGATAGCAAGCACAAAGAGACGCACGAAAGTACCAACTTCAGTACTCCACCAGACTTAATTTTGGAAGATGACTCATGTTTTCAATTTTTCTTTGAATTGAGTTACATAGCCGAGTCTAACTCTCTTCGGGTTCACGTGAGGGGTTATAATGGGGAGGGAGGGTTTGAAACTAGTTTATTTAAAAATTAAACTCATTTCGAGGATACAGTAAGAAACCAGATTTCTTTCATGTACTCTACTATTAAAATGAATGTAAAAATAATTCCATACCGATAAATGTATCTTTACTAATACTAAATGACACCATGATGAATTATCACGTTGATTCATTTATTAAACTATGAGAAATGAATCAATTTTCTGACGTTCAAGAATAAACGTTTAAAAAAATAGATTTCCATTGATTAGATCACTTAAATGCTTAGAAACTCAAATGTGAATTCTATTGGCTAAATCACCTGAGCTGATTTCATTGGCTTTTCCATAATTGAACTTACATCTCGTATAATTAGGCGACACAACACACATAACTATCTAGATATTAAAAAACCTATTTTATAAATATTTTTTCAAATTAATTTTCAGACAACAAATAAAGTTCCTCATTCTGCAAGCGTATAAATATTTTTCTCATGAAAGACAAACGAATTGAGAGAAGGTAATCGACCTCTTCATAGTGGATTCAAGGTGAATGGCTCTAGGGACTTTACACTAAATATAAAGGGACCATATTGCTCAGGTCGATAAGTCGACAGGGTTATGATATAGCTGCCATCATTCAAGGGATTCAACTCCATGTAAACATATCCGTGTCTGAAATGAGAATTATTACATTAAAGGTGTAGGGAAAGGCGTAATATATTTGCTTACTTGAAATCACCTGAGGACCGGCTTTCGTGAGTCACTTCATTCTCGAGGTTTATTCCAATACTATAGTCTCTGGATTATTAAAACAATGTTAGTTAAAGGTTTAGGGTTCTGTGATAGATTGCATACTTGGGACCCTTAAGTTCGAAGAGGATATCGCCACACGGATGGTAGAGTTTCAGTTGAAATTTTGGATTCTGATCAAAGGTTGAATTGTTCGGACATCCACCAGCCAAGCCTTTTTTCCATTCCCCTGTTATCTGAAATAGATAATAAGATTAAAGACTCTTTAATAAAGAGCCAATGAAATTCTAGTACAGAACGGAATTTTTGATTGGAAATTTAAACAGAAACAAATGTATTAAAAATGGACCCATGTCGTCTAAATCATGATTCTTTAAGGCCATTGAACATTTGAGAACTCATAAATTAAGCAAAAAAAACCTCAAAACAAGCAATAAATAATAGTTCTTTTAAGAGAAAATACCATATTTAATGCTATTTTTAAAGAGATGCGTTCTGATTGAGAAGTATAGGTTGCTTCAGTGAAAGATTCATCATCTCCCAAGTATTCCATCAACTGAAATAACTAGAATGACAATTTGTGATACTAAACCCAAATGCACACTGTTTGCATTGGTGGTTCAGACACACTAGCTCACACATAAATTAGTAATCAATGAAACATGTTGAAATACGTGCATTTCATTGGTTGTTCGAGCTAAAAATCGATTGCAATTAAAAAAAGCATGAGAATGGAAATAGGCAGAAAAAGGCATTTGCCTGTTTTAGGAGAATTTCTAGACTCTCGGATGTCGATTTTATTGATCAGTGGTTCATGTAAACTAGGAAAAAACAACTTTTGTAAAAAAAGCATTTGGTAGCCCTACTCATAATACAACTATTGAGAATTTTGAAGATCAACACATTTTTATAACCATTTGAAATACTGATGATATTGGTAGAAATATAATATTTCCTTTTTTTTTAACTTATGAATTCTTTTACGAGTTATAAGGATGTAATCAATACGTGTTAAAATGGACTTTAGTGGACTATTTTCATGTCAAAAAATAGAATAGATTAACCATGGTATTTTTGGCGTAGACCTAATTATCATTATCGTGTCTATAATTTGATATTAATAAGCTTATTATGATCGAAAAAGTCTATTTCTCAAAAGACGATCAAAACTGTGTCGAATTTCGAATGAAGGGATTGCAGAAGAAATGGAAAATCCGCGCAGATTAATTAAAGCCGCTCTCGAGAGAGTCGTAGAGGAATACGTTTCCCTTGCTGATGACAATAAGAGGAGAAAATAAACATACCTGCTTAGAATGCTTGAAAGGGTCGACAATCTTATCCATGGTAAAGTTTGTAGAACAATAGACAGTAAGGGAATACCGAATTGTATTAAGCTTTTCATATAACGACACCATTAACGTGTAATCATTATACGATCGATCATCGTCCACTTTTTGATTATTCATCTTGACCAGGACATGTGGGCTATTGATCCTAGGACTGTCTAGGAATGGATGGGGCTCATTCGCGTAGTAGACCTTTCTCGAGTTGATGTTCTTGTATGTGACAAGACCGATGAATTCTTTGTTGTTTGCAAAGTCATCCTAGGAATAAAAGATTAAATAGGTTTTGCAGTCCAATGTTTAGGTACTTTTAAAGCCTCTTACCTTATCGATGATGTGCCTCGATAGAAGAGCCCAAATCGTGAATGGCTGGTTGCTCTTGACTTTGAGAGAGAATTGTGGATTATTCGAGCGGCAATAGATGTCTTTTTTCGGTCCTTCTTGGGCATTCCAACATCTTGGAGGGAATAAAAAGTTTAAACTACAGCCTAATTAGAATTTTTTGGGTGCAGATGAGTCAAAGTAGCCAACACAAGTTTTTGATAGTAGTTTTTTAACAATGAATTACCTCGGGGAGAAGTTAAAACGTAAAAGCCCGTGACAGTGAGAAAAGGCCACTTACCCATGAATGACCTTTGAGAAGGGAAATATGCTCGGATTCCAGTTGACGCAAAAGACGTCAAAGTAATGACAAATGCTATCGTAGTCAATCCAAAAGACGCCATTGTCCACTTGTTTAGCTGTGGCCAAATCGTAGTTCAACTTCTTCTGCAACTCTGGGGTCCAATGCTTCGAGTCAGTTTCACTGAAATTGCCACGCCATCTCAGATGACTCCAGGGATTTTTGAGCATAAAGAGACGATAGCCCTAGAATTAAAATCAAATCGTTCTAAAGGGCCACTAGAGAGCAGTTAAAACCGATCACTTTTCTAGCGTTAAAATTTCACAAAGTTGTATAAGTTTATCTCTCACGTTAACTTCTCTTATGTCAAGCATGGCGTATGCGTGGGTGGTTACGAGGCCAGCCCGGTCCGCTTCAGCCTGGTCTAACACGCCAGTAGCCACAGTCACGAGGCAGTCTCCACGATGGAACTTTTGTAGAATCCTATTGAACTCGTAGTCCTTGGAGAAGTGGATGGTTCCTGTTTTAATGGAGACCCTCTCTGGTATCCAACCAGTCAAAGCGTGGAGATCGATATTCTTTACAAGTTGAAATGAAATTTCATAAAAAATCAATGAGAATCCATCTATATTTATTTTAATTCTAGACAGATTGCTATTACTAATACTGTAATAGGCACTTGAGAATGATTCAAATTTTTTTATTTATGCAATTTAGGTTCTTCTATAATAGACAATAGGGTATTTTAATATATTACAGTCATTAGTGTTATTAGTCCCTGAAATTTTCACACCCTCTCCCCAGGGGGTACATAAATTATCTACTCTTTTACAGGTTTAAACCTTTTCAGCCTTAATGAGTAGTATGATGATTCTTTTTAATTTAACCTAAAAATAATACTTCCTGATGCGCTAATGAAAAATGTATCAAATTAAAAACGAAAAGAATAATTTACAATATTTCTAAAATCTGACCACGTAGCTCATTATATTATACGTTTACTATAAGATTTCGAGTATTTTTATAAACATTTACAAGAGCTGAAAATAAGGAGACACAAAAAGAAGAAAATAGTGTCGTCAATTAATGAATAGAAAATTAGAAGTCGATATTCCATAATTTAGATGAATTTTATTTTAGAGCATTTTAACCCGGGCATATAAACTATGAACATTTTTACTTCAGAATAATGAGTGAGGTAAATTAGAGAGCAATATTTTGTATTTAAACAATTATTTTATTTTAGTTTGAAAAAATGACATTTTTCAATCTCACAGATGTCATTTTTATAGAAATTTGGGAATGTAAATTCATTGAATACATGTTATACCTGCTCGGAATACATTCTCGAGTCAACATGTTAATTTTTTCCTACAATCTTATTGGCTTTCTTTGGGGAGACAAAAAGGTATTACAACACAATGTTCGTACACGTTGACCTGTATCGACTTACAGAATTAGAGCCCGGAAAGTCGTAGCCTCCCATAACCTTGAGGTAGGCCTTCTCTAGCAACGAGACCCAGAGCTCATTCTTGATCGAGGAGAAAGAGCACAAGAGTTCATTGTTGCTTCCCATTGGCAGATAGTCGTCGATGATAATCTTCCGAGAGATTCCGTTAATGTGCAACTTCACCATGTACTTTCCACAGGGGTTATAGACAGGCTCGCCATTTGGCAATTGAGGGTAGATGATGTTGGTGATGAGACGCTTGTTGAAGCGTCTCTCGTATTGCGCTGCAATCGCCATGGAGGCGACAAAAGAGCAATCACTTACAATCGTCTGCTTTATGGAGAAGCAGGATACGATAACGATCATTTTCGGGTCCTTTGTAAACTCTGAAGGGCGTACCCAACGAGAGAAATATGAGTTTTGTTTACTACTCAGATTCAACCTGCCATCCTTGTCTCTAGAGGAATCAATAGATTAAAGTTTAGTTAGAGTGAAATAAAGTTTAATATATTACGTCAATGACTTAGAATAGGTTTAAAGTTATTAATAAGGTTAAGTTGTAGGAAATATATATTTCGACCAATCTCATCATAAATTGCGCAGGTTAAGTTTTTCATTTTGATAAGAAGATTTTCTGAATACTCAAGGTTTTTAAAAATTTCTATAAAAACTCACACAAAAGGTGAAGCAAAGGCGAATCTCTCTCTGGAATCCAAATCCTCAATGAATGGGACATAATCTCGATTGTTAATTTTCGAAGTGTTGCGTAATACTTCCAAATCTTCCCTTGTCAAATTACTAACCGCCTTAACGGGTTTACGTTGACCCTTTGAAATAGTTGGCAATTGGACGGCCTTTGGGGTAATTATAGGGACATTCTTTCCGGCATTTTTTATGTCCTCTGCACGGTCCAAGGCAATGGAACATAATTGGTTTATTCTACTCTTGAGTGAGTCATCGTTAAGATTGTTTTTCTAAAAAGTAGTAATCGGGTATGACGTTTGGTAACTTAATTTTTAATACAGAAAGAATCAAATCGAAGAGACTAACCAAGTCAAAGAAGAATTCTATGGCAATCTTGTAGAGCTCAAGGGCCTCGACGTGATTCTCTTCCTCATCAGCAGTGACCGCCTGATTCAAAAGATATTCTCCTCGCTTGTAGGAAATATTATCACAAGAGTCTGTTTCATCTTTTATTTCTGGCTTATTCTTTAGAATATCTTTAATCTCAATGGAGCGATCAAGATACTTTCTAGCCTTGTCTATAACCTCTTCACTGACTGGGTTTAATTCATTTGTGTTGATAATTGCTGTTGCGGCTTCCTAAAGGGGAATAAAACTCTTAGGATATCACTTACTATATAATATGTTCTAGCTGCTTCATAATTCTTTTCGTTATCATTTTTTATAGCCAAGTTTGCAATGCGTAGAGCTTCTTCTAGCAAAAATGACATTTGTATTTGTCAACAATTGAAACATGCAACTGTAAAATCAAAATATATTCTGGTTTTAAAATTAGACGCGGCAAATAAAACTTTTTTATTCGATGAAATGACAGACTGGTCCTCCAGAAGATGAATTCTTTCCTATTATCAATCATTTTCATTGGAATTATTCACGCAGATGATGAAATAGATCCCCCGGTTATCGTTTCTGATCCAAAGAACACCTACACACTCGTTGGTAGTCAAGTTGAATTAAAATGCAAAGCAGAAGGCTACCCCCCTATCGAAATAAAATGGTTCAAAGACGACAAACCAGTTATCACACACAAGGATCGCCCAGCTACCGCAAGGATTACAACGCATAATGAACAGTTGTTAATTAACCACTTTCAAAATGACCTAGAAGGTCGTTATTACTGCAATGCAACAAATATTTATGGCTCTGTCGCATCATCTGCAGCCATTGTTAAACTGGCGTATATCGAGGACTTTAAGGAATCCCTCATGGACTACATTGTCAACGTTGGAGATACTTTAACCATGAAATGCACGCCTCCTGAGGGCTCACCAACGCCTTTAGTTCGCTGGTACAAGACCAATTCAACTCACAGCTCTGTCCCAGTCGTTGGTAATAGGATATTTCAACCCGACACCGAGATAGTCATATCCAATGCGGAAAAGTCGGACATTGGGTCATATATTTGCGTAGCTGAAAATATCGCCGGAAAGAGAGAATCAAAAGTCAGCACTTTGGATGTCATTAGGAAGCCAAACTTTCTTCGCACACCAACTGATAAAACCATTCATCTCGGTGGCACTGTTACATTTCATTGTCAAGTAGAAGGAGACCCTGAACCGACCATAACTTGGCGTAGGAAGAACAACGTTCCGATTACTAGTTCTAGAAGTAAGATACTCTCTGACAAGAGTCTCCTTATTGAATCTGTTCAGCAAGCCGACATGGGTGAATACATTTGCTCGGCTAGCAACAGCTCCTTAGAGGCTAGTGTACGCTTGAATGTGAAGGAGTCTCCGAATTTCATAAAAACTCCCAACGATCAGAATGTAACTATCGGCGAAGATGTAACCTTTGCCTGTGTCGCTAAAGGGGAACCGAAGCCAGTAATTCGTTGGATAATTAACGGAAAGGACTACATTTGCCCGGAAACTAACGAGGATAAACTCAATATCGGAAGGTTCTCTTTCAGCTCCGATGGAACTCTATATATAAGCAAGGCACAAAAGTCTGATGAAGGCGTCTACGAGTGTAAGGCATCACAAGAGGCTGGCGCTGTAAAGTCCTGTGCAAAATTGAACGTTTTCGATCCTAGTGTGAAGCAGATACCTGTCATTGAGACTGGTCCGCAATTTGTTAATACTTCTGAAGGCAAGACAATCACACTAAATTGCAAGGGTCGTCTTTTGGATCCTAATAATCTCGAATTTAATCCCCTCACCTCCCAGTTTGACAATGGAGATCTGCAATCGAATTACCGCCTTCTCACGAGATGGTACATTGGCAAAAGCCCATACGATCCTTCTAAAAACAATCGCATCATTGCCATATCCCCGGAGACCCTTCAGATTAATGCCATTACCGTGGAAGATCAAGGGACGTATGAGTGTCGTCTCTACTCCATTGATGCACATGATCGCGAAGGGGCCTATGCTAGAGCTAGTAGTAACGTCATTGTTAATACTGCCCAGCAGTCTGTCAGCTACTCTGAACCCATTTCCCTTCCTGATCCTCCCAAGTCTCTGAGCGTCAAATTTATCGGCGACACTTGGATCGAATTGAGTTGGGATGAAAGCGAAGAGGCTGGCCGTAGATACTTTGTCGAGTACATTTCCTATAATGACCCCAAGAGTTGGATAACAGCCCACTTTAACGTTTCCAATAGAAATGTACATATAGTCGGCCTTGAACCATCCACTGGTTACCTGCTCGCAGTACGCTCGCTAAACACTGCAGGCCTCGGGCGACCGATAATGACGAAAAAGTTTATTTACACCACCAAGAACATCCCAACATCGAACCTTGATAAGGACCAGCTCATAAGTTTCGCTCAGACCATTCGTATTAGTTCAATAATCGCTCAACCTATTAGTCACTCAGAGGTCCAACTTCTCTGGAATGTGTGCAGCACCAAGAATCTACAGGATCTAATCTCACGCTTTCAAATAACCTATCACCCAAGACCCATTAGCGACTGTATAAAGCATCGGTCTTTTGCTTCGTCGTTCTGCTCACCTCCGAATTCCTTCAAGGAAACAATATTCGATAAGAACAAGTACTGCTCTCTGTCCAATTATCACAGTTTTGACGACGCAATCCTATCCAGCGAGGTCTTATCCACCCCGAGTCTCTATGATTATAACCTCAAGACTGAAGTGAAGCTGGACCTCAGCCCGGACGACCCCAGGGTGCAGGTGGTAATTAAGAACTTGTATCCCTTTGTGTGTTACACCTTCTCCGTGAATGCTATTCTGAAGGGGGAATTTGCCTTTAGCGAGGTTAGCCATTCGAATCCTGTGCTGACGTTTGAGTCGACGCCGAACGAGGCGCCGTCAAGTGTCATTGCCAACTGGGAGCGTAACGGCTCCGACTTGGCGGTCCACTGGAATCACTTGAATCCCTCCAGCGTCAACGGCCTCCTCGATGGTTATGTAATACGATTTCTCACGCAGGACTCCGCTAATAATCAGGTGAGATCGAGTGAATCTCAGAACAGTATGCTTTAAAGAAATTTTAGAAAGCTTTTCATCTAAACAACTAACTCTCTTTCAGAGAATCTAACTCGAAAACAATATTTTCAAAATAAGAAAAATTTATTTGCCAAGACTCAAAGTTTTGGGCGAAAATTCGAGAGCTATCGAAAAGTAATCAGCAGTGGACTCCTCTCTTCTATCATCTTGGAATTCTATACCAAGTTTTTTTTCTGATTTATTACAATTTATTTCAATGAATTTGTAAAAAAAAACTATAAATATAAACAAGACATCTAGGTCAGGTTTGTTGGTTTCTAAAACTGTTTAAAAAGTTCGATGCTGCAAACCTGTTTTTTGTAGGCTTTGATTTTTTAATCTATAATTTAAATTCTACGTGGGGAATCAGTATGGAATTTAAAGAAAAAATATTGGCATCTGAGGCTTGATCGATTAATTGAATGTAGCCAATTGTCTTGTCAAGTTTAATATGAATTCAGGTCGTTTAATCAATGAAAACCAGTCATATTTTACCAGTCATAAATAAGAAATCGACCAATTATTAATGCTTCACGCTCTTCCGTTAGACTTTTTATCAAGTGCATTTTTAACCTCTCCTCTAAAATGTAGGTTAAAAGTGTAAAACCATCTCCTCTTCCCTTCATGACTCATTGCATAAACACTCTTTGTGGAAATACTCATTTGTTTATAATTATTTCCTCTACTCTCAACCTTTGCAAATTTTCCACATCCTGCATTGATAACTCTGAAAAGATTTTGATTTTCACAATAATAAGAAGAGTCGAATATTTCCACTTTTCTAACCGTGTCTCTCCGCCTAGACCTTCTCATCAAACCTGAACAGTTACACATTGGAGAATCCGCCACAAGACAAAAACTACACCATCCACATCGCTCCAAAGACATGCAGCGGGGAGGGAGTTCGGTCGATTGGCGTGGACGTCAAGAGCTGGGAGCTCACGTTCCTTGACAAGACCAAGTATTCCTTCTTTGACTACCTCTTCTCCAACGATTGGCCCTCCACGATCTGGCTGATGCTCACAGGATGTTGTATCGTCTTCCTGTCCACTCTGATTCTCGTGGTCATCATGTGCTATCGTAGGAGGTCGCAGTGCGACGCCTGCTTCAACGGCAGCAACAGGAAAATGAAGAAATCCTCCAAGTTCCAACACCTCCCCGATAACCCCATGAACCTGATCTCTGGGCCTGGCGGGGATCTCAAGGGCTTCAACAGCTTTCAGAATCAAGAGAATAACAACATACTCATGGGTGAGTGATCTTTTGAGCACATCTGCTAGAAGAGCAACCCACATTTTTTGTAACTCAACAAGTAACTATCAACTTTAAATAGTAATTCATAGAAATTTCTGGGTTGCTCCAATGTTCTAATTATATTCTGTGAACTGATCTTTGAAGATTTGTAGATTATAACTTTGAAATGATGAGTAAGAATTCTATCGATTTCATTCTCTAAACTTTTCTCCATCGAGTACACCCACCCACTTCATTCCATACACTTTCATTTCGAGATCATGAATTATTGAAATTATTTCCCCTCCTCAATCAGTGGGAACATGAAGCAAGGTCATTGAAGATTAAAGTCTTGATGTCTATTTTAAAAACAGAGAAAATCAATGCATTCATTAATCGACACCCTCTCGTTAGAGTTGACCTAGATTTGTGTGTTTTCTTATTCTTTCATTATCGAAGTAATGAAACAATTTTGTTCAAGTCTTGTCTAATTTTTATGCAAACGTTTTCTCAACGAAACCTGCACACTTTTTCTTCTTCTCTCAAATCTACACCAACGATCATGATGGTTAATCATACAGAAATGTTAAATTTTTATTGCTTTCACAACTGTTTTCTAATCAATGGGCGACCAAATTGGCAAAAATGGCCATTTTATCAAAATGCACACATTTCTGAATTGTGAGAAAATAATTATGTTGGCAGTCGTACATTCTCGAACTAGATGATTCAAACTGCTTTATAAATACGAATAAATTCCTGCCCAGACCGCAATATTGTACAGTAGATTTAGCTTTCCGAACTTTGTCCATGTGTTCGCAGTAGTAGAAGTGATAGCTCTTTTTTTGTGGCATTATCGCTCCAAGAATGTAGCCAGCTTTTGCATTCTCGAAAGCTTCTCTTTCTGGAGCCCTGCCAATGGAGAATCACATCAATAGCAATGCAAATTTTGATTTTCTCATTTTCATGTGCCTACTCTCGGTGATTCAAATCAGTATTCAAACCGTATTGATATCATGAGAGGTAATGTAAAATCCCACGCTTTTTACCAAATCTCGCAATTCCTGATAGTCACTTGAACTTTTCATATTTCCTTCTCTAACCCTTCAAAATGCAACGTTTTCCATCACTCCACAAGTGTTTTTTTGATTAGTTTACAGCCTCGCTTCGTAACATGATTGACACGTGTGAACTTAAGCAGTGAGAATGAGAAATTTGACAGCGTTAATGAGCTGCAAAAGTATCGTTTTTTTCAGGATTTAAACCACTTACTTATTGCGTAGAACAGAGAACCCTTGTAAGACCTTGTAGATCTCTCAACAAAGATATACCTAATGATTTCATGAATTGATAAAGCTACCGTGATTTTATTCAAAAATTTCCCGCTCTCAACAGGACTCTTAAAACCTTCCCCTTGTAGGTAATTGCTACAACAAGATTCTCTTTGAACAACATCAACAACTCAAACAGCCCCCAACTATGCTCTACGCTCAAAATTCTACCAGCCCACTAGCCTTGAACAAGTTCTCGCCATCCGGCAATGGCAGCTATTTTCCGTTAATCAACCAAAATAACAGCACCAGTGCTAGTAACCCCTCGAGCAGTCTCTACACAAATCAATTGATCATGGACAACTCCTATGCTGACCCCTCGATCATGTCTACGGCGACGGCAAACAAGTGTGAGTAGTTGGATCATGAAATCTGAGAATTCTGGTTGAATTTTTTAAAATTAAAAATGACTCACTCTTTTTATTACCAGAGCGACCTGACATTTTTAATAGTTCTCACCAGCCAAAATGTATCATTCAACATGAAATTGAAACTTGAGATCAACAAAACTTTGTAGTGAAATTACGAAAGAGGTCATCTCCAGCGATCAATCCTACTTTGAGATGCGGTCTTGAGGTCTTAAGGTCACACTCTGATTGGTCTTTCACCCGGGTGAACCCCTTGAGACACTGGTGTCCCGCTAAGAAAAAGTCCCGCTAAGGGGCAAATTACTGTTTAAAATATGCATAATTTGAAGAAAAATATGCATTTGGTAGCCCTACTCTTTTGGAATGAAAATTACAAAATGTTCAGTGTTTATATAAATGATTTAAGATATGCTTGGAGGCCTGAAATAATTTCAATTTGTCAAAGTGTTCCAACGTTTTGGAAGGTTTTAAGAATAACTATTTTTCAATTTTGCCATCTTTGTTAACTTTTCAAAAGTATTACGAACCATCACTCTCTGCACAAAAAGTGCTTCCTCGAGGCACTAGTGCAGACTTGATCCAAAGCAAAACTGATAGCTCACAGTAGCTTAATGGGATAAACATTGATCTCATGCACTGGATGAAGCTAAATTATTTAATCTCCCTTTCACATCGCACACAATCTGCCTCTAATCTCATACACACACAGAGAGTAGATGCTTGAACAGTCTACTTCCATTATTCCTAGTAATCTCTTGAGGATTCCATCCTCTCAATCATATTTCCATTCAGTTATATTCTACTTAAGACCCATCTTATCCTGAGAATGAATCTCTTTGTGAATTCTACCCAACTTTGAGATCATATATTTCTGGGCGCACAATCGTAATCTAGACATGATTTCACGAGGAACTTTGTATCTAATACTTATTATAGGGGTTGGACACAGACTAAAATATTTTCTGTATGAAAATCGTATTCAAATTAATTTTAACTTGCGCCAAAACTTGAATCGGGATTTTCTCGACTATCTAAAGATTCTGAGAGAGATGGGAGTAATATTTGGGAACTACATGAAAAATGCTATTCTTTAGAAGAAACGTTCTCAACTGAAAGCCTCTTGTTAGGAAGATGTGACTGATGCGCGATATCTAGTTAAAAATTAGCCGGAATTTCTAAATCTAAACGGAGAATACTTATCAAACAATCAGATCATCTAATTTGCTTGAACAGAATATATCGATATTTCCATTCAGTTGCTTTTAAAAAACGAGAAAAATCGATGGCGGCCATTTGAATTTGGATTTTCGACCATATTAGATGGATTTAAAGCGCACGAATGATGGAAATAGCATCGGAATTATTTCTTAGTCATATAATCGTGATCTTATTTCAAAAGCAGTGCCCTATTAGGGTTACCCAATATTTATATCTTTTCTCTCAAAAGTCAGCATTTCCCAGTAAGTTTACTAAGGAGTTATAATTCCTTCCTGTGCAAACTTTTTCATAAAAACTAAAAGTCATCTAAAATTATACATTCAATGATGAGTGTCAATTTAAACGAAAATGATCAAATTTCATTGAATTTATCATTTGAATGTGCTATTTTAGTAGACTTCCTCCCTAAAATTGGTCATTCTCAAAACACTCTTTCAGTCAAGAATGAATTGATTAAACTTAGTTTTGTTCTAAATAATCACACTGATCTAAGAGATTAATGTTATTTTCATGAATACCAACTCAATATTATCATGTCCTCATACTTAGTATACTCCTCGAGTAAATTACGTGAAGACAATTAAGAATTGATGTATTTTTTTAATAAAACTGATTTTAATTAATCAATATTAACAATTTTCAAGAAAGTTTGTTCAGGTCTCAATTTTAGAGAAGGAAAAATGAAAATATTGGTGCCACACACTGGTCAACTTAGAAAGTGATAAAATATGAATAACACACTTGAAAAAAACTCCCACTCTGTTTTATTATTATAAATCACGAGCTATAATGACCCCTCTATCACCTGTGTGTTTCCACTCATTCTGGGGGTTATCCACGCAAGGCAGTTAACAAGATTGTTTTTTACCCTCTAATAATAATCACTCAAAAACAACCAGTATGTGGAGAAAAGAACGGATATTGTAGAACGTGATATCCCTTCATCTGTACAAGAATGAATATAAAGTGTATGATAAAATTGATTTTTATCATCTCCGTGTGTTTGTATGGCTAAATGTACACTGCTACCCCCTCCTCTTTTCTTGGATATAAATTCAATTTTACTCATTTGACCTCAGGATCAGGAATCACCCTCGAGAGATCATATGCATCCCAATTATTTGTATCCTTCAAGCAAAAGCATTCAGATCAAGTTATTATACCAACCATCTTACGATGAGATTTCAAGGGCTTTGATTTATCCAGGAAAAAAAATGCTTTCTTCTTCTTCTGCCCGAGAGGTTATGTAACAAAATATTGATCTCGGTTTTCAACTAATATTTTGCAACAGTTTCCGGACACATAACTCTCTCATTAAGAAATCTCTTTTTTTTTCTTTTTCAATAGCAATAAAATTAATTACACTCCTCATATGGAGAAAGTGAGGATTTGTTTGTATAAATAAACTCTGTGTACTTATCCCATATTAATATATACAACTTATTCCATGAAAGGTTTATTCCAGATAATCCTGGTCACTCCGGGTGGGTGAATATGAAATATAACGTCTTGGAAGTTTATACCTACTTATGAGTAGTAGTTCCAACGATGTTCCAGAAACAGAGTATATATTTTTATTGGTCAACTTTATTCTTGAAACTGTCACCTCTCTTAACACTTTTTCAAAGAGTTCATTCTTGAAGCAATAAATCAAAAATGCCATTTTCTGGAACAGTTGTCTTGGGAATACAAATCACACCGGGAGTATGCAATTTAACCTTTACCCGTGAACTAATCAAGAATTTGATTCAACATTTAAAAATTCAAGAAATTGCCATTTCTTCTGAGTCATAATTATCTCTCAGGCAAAATGCAGAAATGAATTTTTAATATATGCAAACTTTCAATCAATACTCGACAAACTCTCAGTCCTTGTCTATTACACATCTCTCCAAGTTGAGTCACTCACATCTGATAGTTACCCAAGCATCGATTATGTAGGCAGTGAAATGGGGAGCAACAACAGGAGAGAAAAATATTCAAATTCTGTCCCAATGATGGACATATTCCTACCTATCCACCAGAGTAAGGAACACATTAGTCCTTGCTACGAAAAACTCACAAAGCTTTTTGCTTGACTCATTCATTGGTCGATTAAATTACGTTCTTTTAGATCGAAGAAGTTGTAATTAATTTTAAAGTTTTTATTTCATGTCATCAATCTTGTCGCTCGGCAGGATAAAATGTAGGATATCAATTCAAACTAATAACATACGCAACACCCTCTTGCATTTGTATTTTAAGGTCACCATTTTAATTTCTCTACGTAGAGTAGAAAATATTTCTTTCTTAGTTGAATTCAACTTTTTGTGGTGGAAGGTGAATCGATGAGAAAAGTTCATTGTCTGAAACTCTATTTCTCTCGATTTTACTTTTTAATGCTTTGTGTAACCCTTTTAGAAGCATCTTTTCATCAGTAAAGTCTGTTCAAAAAAAGAGACGTTTTCTTTATAGCATTGCAATAAATTTCAAGCGAATATAAATGTATTGTGTCCAGAGGAGTGTAAATGTACCTTGAAACTTGGCAACAAAGGTCTACGCGCCATAATTTTCACAGCATTAAAACACGAAAAGGGAAAATTATACTTTGTATTTTATATAAGCCAACTGTCAGCTAATTCCCAGAAGACAATGCCTTATTTCTCTTCCCCCAAAATAGCTTAAATTATTGTCATCAATAGTTTTTTATTATTTATCCATTCACCGGGGAGATTATTCACTTCCCATGGATGAATCATATTGGAACACGCTCTCTGCTTTCTTTTTTCTTGGTTAAAGAAGAGAGGTAATAAGCCAGTTATTATCACACTCCACAATTAGTCATCGAGATTATAGAACTCAAAATGTCCCCCAGTTGAGTAAAGTTGATCCTTTTCGATACACACAACGTGTCCAGATTTCTGTCAAAATCTCTAAACTATAATTAGAAAATCGATATCAGATAATTCGATTTTTCGCTCATTCTTTTTAATTTATTCATACTTGCATAGAATCTTGACAATCCCTTCTCTTGCCACACACACATCTACAATTGTCAGGAAATGTCCCCTGATGGGCGTTTACATAAGCAGTTCTTGAGTATTTCTTCTGCGTATTTATAATACTCTTTCCAGTCGGACATGATATCCATCCAGTCAAAGAGAATATTAAACCTCATCTTTTTTCAATCGTTAGCCATTAAATATCAAGTCACATTCAAGGATGACTAACTTCTTACATCATATTTCTCTGGGAAATAATGTACCGAGTCATTATTTCTTTGGTTTTTTAATGTTTCAAATACCTGGAGTCATCTAAGTTCAACTAATCCTGATTTATTATGAACACACGTATTGTGATAAGTTGGTTTGTAATTTCTTAAAATCTTTAGATTCACTTTATTTCAAGCCTGCAATATGAATGACATATTTGTGGTGTAGACGATTGCTCCCCAAGTCCTATAAATATGATATCTCATTCCTTGTTCGGTTATTAAACTCAATTCAAAGAAAAAAAATTAAATGACCGTTGTTCATTACAATAATTCGGTTTGTATAGTTTGAAGTCTGCCATCAGTAGACTTGCAAGTATGAAAAACCTAATTAGTGCTTGGAATTTGAAGGGAAAATATATACATTGGCCATCGGGTCATTGAGTTAGACTAGCCCCTCGTGTGAACCCGAAGAGTGGTTCAGACTTTAGAATTTTAAATAAAAACCATTTGCCAATTGGGAAAAGTGTTTGTCATGTTCATCGATTTGTAGAGAGATCGTTTGTTACAAAAAGCTTAATCGTTACTAAATCTTATGCAACATTTGTACAATGTAACAATGATGCCATTATTAATACACCATTGGTTGTAGAACGCCAGAATGTAGAATTTTAAATGATTTATTTTTATTACTTACACTGAGTGTGCACATCATCTCTCTCACGACTCAAGAACACTGAAAAGAACATGAAAAGAAATCAATAGTTTTTCTACTGGCTGGGTTCTCGTTGTTGATGTACAGAACGAGAAATAGGGTTTAACTAATTCACTTGTCTAGAGTTGGAATGATTGATTCCAGATCAGACTAATTATCTTTGAAGAGTCTCTCTTTGGAAACATTTTGGAAAACTTTCGAATTCAAATTCCTTTATTCCCAGTAATTGCCTATCATTTTGTCATCAACGTGTTCTTAGTATAAAATAACCTTTAATTCTGGACATGGAACGATATACAATCTCAGGATGGAATGTAATAACGGAAAACCCTGCTTTTAGGATACATGAGCTTCGAATTATCTCTGTCCATTTTTCGCATATAAAAATATATAAATTTCCCTCCTGCATAAAATATCAACACAATTCCTTTTACTTTTTTGTACTTTCTCTCCTTCTAATCTCGTAGTAAATTTCTCAGTTTGATTTTCATCTGCAATTCTTGGTAATAAATGTGTGTGTGCAAAATTATATAATTCGAGTGATGAAAAGTACACTTTATGTGTTCTTTTAAAATCGAGTTTATCGCTTGCAATATAGCCCAAAGCTGTGCTTTTCTCTCTGACCCTGTAAAGCCTTTTTTACGTAAACAATTGTGTCTCTCAATTCAATTGACACCTCCACTTATCGATTCCGATGAATGATTCGATCTTGGTGACTCACCGTCAGCTTCTTTACAATTGAATTAAAATTGACATGAAAACTGTCTTTAATCTTTTTTTTCACACAGAATTGATATTTTTCCTTCCCCTTTCAATGTTATTCGCAGAGAACTATTGTCTTTTCAATTAAAAGATTTATCTTGTCCTAGATATTTTATGACTCAGACTTTTTAAACAATTTGACAAGTCTCTGAAATTATGGTTTCTTCAATCAAACAAATCAATTCAAACTAAATCAATTTTGTTCGATTTTCATTGGCTGAATAGAAATTTATTCAATTCCTTTTTCAGTCTCCCACCCGAACCAACAATTCGCCATGAACTCCTCTGGCAATAGCAACACCAGCCGTTCACACAACAGCAACCAACAAGTGAAGAACAACATTACCGGCCTTAACAACAACAGTCAGTACTATAGCCATGAAATGGACGACGCGGCCAGTCCCTACGCCTCCGCCTCGGTCATCAACGGCCCCGCTGGCGCTGGTGAGGAGGAGTTTCCGGGTTCTAATGCCAACCAACTACGTCTGACAATGCTCCAGAAGCAGACCACCTTCAACGAACTGAACATACCCCCACCTCCGGACAGTCCACCGCCGCCTGTGCCGCAACAGGCGCACTTTGGCAACTCCTCCTTCATCGCCGCTAACCATTACAACAATCAGGCTAGCCTTCACAGTAAAACAACGACCTCTTCGAATTCTCCTCACGACAGTGTCCATAGCCACGGCCAACACCCCCATCCGGAGTTCTCACGGGTCCCTGTGCCCCAGAACATGCTGCAGAATCATCCGACTACTCGTGAGCTCATTTTCGTAATATTAAATTTATATATTTAACCTAAAAAACACCTATTATTAGTGATTATTTTTATAGATAGAAAGACTTTTAAAATATAAGAAAATACCTCATGTGTACTTTACATGTAGAATTAACATGAAGCAACGTTGAACGAACACGATTTTCATCAACCATCTCTTGGGTGACCAAATGCACAGTTGTATTATTATATCCAAATCTGCAATTATTTTTTTTTTATCAAATTCATCGGGTTTCTCGTAAATTGAAGACTCTCATGAGGAGATTTGATTTTCTAGGCGTAATTTCTCCACATGTAAAAAAAAGATTTAAAGAAAATATTCTCCCAAACAATTTTTATCCATCAAAAACCTTATGATGATAGAAAACTGTGTCAGGTTTCTCCTGATCCCTTGACCTTAGAATCAAGGTGTGTATCGAGTAACAAAAAATGCGATTTCATATGATGTACTCTTGCAGCCTGGCTTTGTATTCGCAGGCGAAGCACCTAGGCGAACACATATTCCCAAGAGTGCAAAAGAATTAATACGGTGACATTGGGCGAACAATTTCAAACTAAAAAAGTATTTAATTGATAATCAGTCTTTGTAATGCGTATCCTTTTTAGGGAAAATGTAGTCCACTACTGAGGTGGCCAATTTAAAGTCCACAAGAGCTGCCTGGTTAAACATGAGATTTAGTTCCGCCTCGAAAATTGATTAACCCAGGTAAACCCCACTGGTTTCCCGTTAAGAAAAAGTTGAAAATACTACTAGAAAAATGCATCCAAATTTTAATTTTCTAAAATCTTTAAACCGATTCAACTTTGACGTTATACATCCGAATTGCTCCGAATTTTTTTTGATTTGAAGATAGTCATTATAAGATTACTACAAAGTTGAAAATATTTCGAAATAATGCACTGTTCTCCGAATAAACTTAGTTGAAATATTTTTCTTAACTTTTAAACTAAGGAAAATTTCAAAAAGATCTTCTCGAATTCACCTCACTAATTTTTCGGAAGTAAAACCTGAGTTAAAAACTTCTATTCTCAAAGGATTCAATCTAATTAGAATAAAAATCCCTCTAGAAAACTATGAATCAATTTTTGCCGGTCACCATACATTGATTCTTTACAAAATGATAGACATTCTTATTCAGATCTTAGACAGAGAGGCAGATAAGAATATTAAAACTTAATCACTGTTATTTGCGCAGCATCCGAGGGAAAGCCTGAATCCTTTAACTAAATCCTGTGAGAGTTGAAAACTAGAATCGTTTACACGCAGAATATACACCATCTTCCCCAACGTAAAATACAGCACCAAAATAAGTTATATAATTTGAGATTTAGTGCTGTGGTATTTTCAAACTAGATTCTTGGAATTAGGGCTCCCAAAAAGCTCCTTCTATCAAGATAATAATAGACAACTATTCAAAAATGCTCTTGATATCTTGGTTTAGGAGTTAGAAAAGCATATTATTGATGTCAGTATGTGGCATTATACTGCTTTTTAAAGAGATGAAGCATCATCTCTCGAAAATTGAGGCCAGAAAGTACTTATTTTCTCACGGTATTGATTGAAGTGACCAAAATTTTAATTAGAAATCTGAGGTTGAAAAAAACGAACAAACTTAAAAAAAACCTTTTCCACTTCTCTATTGAAGAGGCTTTTCATTTAAAATATTTATTATTTTAGGCATAATCGTTCGAAAATAAAGCATACTTTCAGCATATTTCTGGTAA
>KL566756.1:2517-31533 GCA_000715275.1 Gyrodactylus salaris
TTTTTTCTTAATTTTGAATTTTATTAAATCTAGAAACTGCTATAACTTTTCTAATTCACATTCTAAATTGTTCAATTTTTGTAACTTTTGAAGAATTTTAAAGACAAAAATGTCTTCTGAATTTGCTTTACAGAAACAAAATTCTCAAAATTTAAAGTATTTCTATGCTTGGTCTAGGAGGATTAAACTCTTCTCAAGCCTAAAGTTCAGGCTTTAAACTCTGCTCATTGTGTGCTCTTCTTCAGGCTTTCATGTTGTAAATTAACTTTGAGTGCATCCTCAATCAGGATCGGATTACAAGCCTGTTTATGGGCCGTACTTTTAAAATTTAAATTCATCAATTTATTACAGTTGAAACTTGATAGAAATCTTTCGGCATTCAAAGTTAATTCTCAAAAACCGAGGTTTGTGATCCAAATTCAGAATCATACCAGAGTTTTTCTGGTATTATCAAGTTGATTTTTCTGTGAGATTTTTGTCACCTTCTTCATGCATTATTACTAGAGAATCAAAAAAGTTCCAAGAGTTATATTTCAAGGTTGAGATCTTATCAAGATGTCATACTTTGGCTAATAGTGTGTCTCGATCCTCCTGCACTAAGTTTTTGTATTTTGGCAAGGTCTCTTCAGTAGGAAAATGTCCACCGAACCTCTGGATGGGCTGCGTGCTCGTTAAATGTGTGTTCTTTTGGGAACCACTGCGCCACCGAGTTAGCTCACTCCACGTTAGATATAAGGAATTAAGTATATCTTTATTGATATTTTATCCTTTTTAGAAGTTATTCTCAAACCTCACTCAACTCTACCTATTGATAACAATGATCTCATTGGCCAATGTCATCTGGCCCTTGACGATACTCCAAGAGACACATCAGAACTTTTACATACTCCCGGTTGGTGTAGTGACAATATTCAATTTGTACCCCTTCTATCATAATCTCAGAACATGCTTCATCATTATGAAAATCTCAAGACGAATTATTCAGAATTGACCTCTTTTTGTATAAAGTAAATTCAGTCATTTTATTTATTGGCATTTATTTCCTTTCCATAATAAGGCTTTACACTGTAAAGTTTACAGGCAACTCATGGTTTAAAAGTGAAGGTTTTAAAGAAAAGATTTTTTTCTATATCCGCCATTTTAGATTTTACTGAAACTTCTTCTTGTTGAAGATACTTGGGGAGAGAAAATGTGTCATTTCAATGAGTCCCACATGAATCAGCATACTTCAAATTATAGAAAACTTGCCTTGAACTTCAGAGATGACCCTGATTTTGATTTAATAAAGACTTTTCTTATTGCATTCAGATCTGATTCCTAAGCCTTTAACAAAAATAAAGTTCCATTAGAATTCCTCTTGAGTCTAGATTGAAGGGCCACCGCGGGAATGTTGCGTCAATCAACAAATGTAATAGAAAATCCTTTGTGTGTGCCACTAGAAGGATTATTGGAGTTAAATTATCCAATGATAACTCCTCTCTATTATCTTCTTCCTTTAAAAGTAATGCAAGAGGCCTCTACACTAACATAGAGAGGGCTTTAATAAATTATACTGGCCAGGATGTTGGCGTATTATTAAATAACTAGATGAATTAATAATTAACATTATAATTCATTGTTCCTCTTTTCTTTTATATTCAAGAAGAATGTATGAGACTCGTTATCTGATTTTAAAAGTCCAGTTTTATTTTGTGTAATTTGTGTGTGAAACAATTTTCAAAGTATTCCATGAACCAATTAAACGAATACTTTCGAGTAGATTCTCAAGTGAGGGAACGCGCAAATTCGTCCCTTCAAATCCCATTCGTTCGAATTACTCCATCGCGAGTATTTTCGCCTTTATTATACAATTCTCCATCCTCACTTTATTTCCCCATACAATATTCATTCAATGAATTAGTCATTGTAGATACATTTTACTATAATTCATTCAGTAAACGAGAACTAAACAAAAACACACACACATCCACACAGAGTATACAACTCAAATATACTTTGCTATGTGTATATTATGAGTAGAAGGTAATTTCATTGGTTATCGCTACAAGAGTAGATGGTGATTGGTTCAATTTACTAATCAATCTAGAGAGTATTGCTCAGAAGAGACTCTTGCAATATAAATATCGTTGTCTTAGAAATTAACACCCAAAACATAAACACAAATGTGAAGAAGAGGTGACTTTCTTCTCGGAGAAGTTTATCTCCATCTGTGAGTTTTACTCAAAATATAATTGATGACTAATTAAATAATATTCTTCATCTTTTCTAGATTCATGTGATATCTTTTCAATGTAAATGCTATTCTAAAGTGCTGTGTATTTGTACAGGTTAACATGAATAATTGGACGCTATTTTGTACAGTTATTCTTCATTGTCATTCAATATTTGTTATTACAGTTGTTTATCATAATTTATCATGAGAAAGCCGTTAACAAGACCCAAACATATCAAAACCACATGGGAAGTTGAACTATATTTTGTAAATAAAATTTTTATGCATTTTATTATCAATTTTTAATAATTTCTCTTTAAATGAGCTACATTTTTCATTAGAAATTCAAACGAAAAACTCAATTAGAACCCGCTAAATCTAAATAAAAGTTCTGTAATTCATTTGGATGCTATATTTACAAAGTTTAAGATGATAATAGTTACTTGTCAAAAATGAATATCGAGTGTATTGATTTTCTAAGAAATAATAATAATCAACGTATTTAACAATATTATATTCTAATATGTCTACTTATGAGTAAATACTACATTAAGTTAATATATAAGGACTATTAATCTTAGGATAAGTAATATGAATTGATGAAAATCTTACAAATTTAAGTAAAGTTGCTATCTGAATATCTTTCATAACAAGTTGCACGAGTAATTATTGACAATTAATTTTTAAGCTTACCTGGATATTAATCACAAATTGATAGAATATAAACGAATGATATCTTTGAGACGTCTCTAGATTTATATTATAGAAGCTGTTGAGAGAACGTGTAAGAAATCAGAATTCATTCAAAGATTTAAAACGAATTCGAGTGTAAAATTTCACACTCTGTGCGGTGATGCACTTTTGTACACAAGGTGATGTGAAATATGATTGGTCGTTTGATTTTATTGGTTAGAATTGTACAAAGGCTTCCCCTTATGACTAAGCCTGACATTGATTGTTTTTCGAACCATTGATGGCTCAGGTCTGAAGAAAATTTTCACATTTTCTATGCGCATTCTTTGAGTCACTTAATGAGTAAGTTCTTTTATATTTAATTTCGACCCTTTATAACTCACTTTTCCATGGGTCCTTATGTAACTCAGCATCAGAGGATTCCTTTCTCAATTAAATTGTAAAAATAATCACAAATAGTCATTACTTTAATTCTGGTTAGAATTTGATAGATTTAGTTCTAGAACATCTAAATTCATTCATAGAAAACTATATAAACTATTGTTTACACATTAATATCAATTTTATCTTGATTGATAGTCCCATGAAAAATGTAGGGTGATAATTATACTCATGACATCACTGGAACAGTTAAAAGAAGAGAGGCGTAGACATTGAATATTCTGATGGTTAGAGGGTCCTGTCGTCAAAGTTCTTGGTCAAGGGACGTGATGATTTGAACCTACTCATGTATCTTTTGAACGCACTCAATTATCCAGACATCAAAGGAGCATTCGGGTCAAAAAATATCGAGTGAGTTTCTTCTTAGATTACAAAATGAAGAGAATTTATGAAATTAAATTTTCTCAATTTTAGACTATTAAGGATCATATTTTTTCATGCAAAAGCAAACGATCAGGATAAAAAGGGTCTATATTTTTTATCATCTTAGTGTAAAAGGGAATATTTATTTTATTTTCTTTAATCACAGTAGTTGTTCACAAGACAGAGGACAGACCACTCGATCTTCTAATTACCGATTAGATCAAAAGATATTTATTACTACACATATGAAATAAGTGAAATATCTTTTCTGACACAGATCTTATCATGTTCTTTTTTGATCTACCCCATTTTTCTCGTGACCTCACTTCAACTGAAATCAAGTTTTCAATGTGCGATGAAGCGTAATACTGATTTGAATCCCCTCTTCGTGATATCCAGGGAAAGAAAGGCCGAATCAACCATTCATTTCAATTTGCCATTTGAAAAAGCCTTCAAGTACTTGTGTATTTCAAAAGAATTGAACACATCTTCATTTTCTCAAGCTTCTTAAAGCAACTCGATAATTTTCCACAAGAGGCTTCAACTATTCAGTTCGAAGGAGGATACTCAAGTTAAATTTATTCCAAGAATTAATTAGAATTTTACAGTTTGACACATGCCATCTTTAGTAGAGACAACATGATTACAGGGATCAAATTTCATGCAGATAAGTGGCCTGAAAAATATCTATACCTTTCCTTCGTCTTTGCGACATTGAAAACTTGATTTCCACTGAAGTGAGGTCAAAAGAAGTTGAAGAACGGGGTAAACCAAAAGAATAAGATCTATGTGAGAAAAATATATTTTGAAATAAACATTCATAATACAAAATAAAAGGTTTATTTATGAGAGACATTGAAACGCAATATGGCAATCAAAGGCCCCATTAAAACTAAACTATGAGACCCCTTCACACATCGTAAAATGAAGGGAGTCACCGAATTTGGGAGAGATTTAGGAGAGAGTTGATTATCGATTTTATCAAACATCATCAACATTTAAGAACGATTTTAAACATCTAAATAAAAATTTAAAATATATGTTTATTAGAGAAATGGAATCAGTAAAAAAGTCTTTAATTTGGTATTGAATGAAGTAGAAAATGTCATTAAGAGAGTTTAAATATTTAATTATAATTGCCCGTATTACTTATGAGTAACACGATGAGAGTTGGTATTATTGATATAAACTGGGTGTGGTTTTCTACACATAAATCTGGAGGACCACTGAATGCAAAAATGTTAAATTATAACCACATGTACTAGTAGTACAGGTAATGTATGGTGTTCATTCACCAATAATGAATTAAAATTTGCATATGGTTTTCGATTTTGAATGGTCAATGAAAAACGGTTAATACACGTGGAGAAAACGTTCTCTCCACTAATTCAATATATGTCCCCCCTGCCCCCATTTCTCCCTTTTTTATATTTTGTTAAGGTGTGTGATAAAGGCACATTCTGTCTATGATCAGAATACAACTATCATATTGTCATTTGTCAGAGGTCAAATGTAACAAAAATCATTTTTAGTGTTACATAGGGAAATGAATTAGTCATACCTTTTTTTTGATGCAGAGCCTCTGCAGCAGAGAGTCATTTTGTGTAATTAAGGGTTGGCGATTTGTCTTCTGTGAGGTAAAATTTTCACGTAAAATTTAGAAGGAATAAAATTCCTTTTTTTACTGTAGAGAATAAGATTTTTTGAAATTTTATTCTTCAAGTAAAATTAGAATTACCCTCTGATGCCACCTTATGCATCGAGTATTTCGATTTTTTGAATATTTACAATAAATATATTTATTGAAAAAAGGCCTTTGATCAGGATCTTACACTTTTGAAAAGAGAGTGTTCAAAAAATTCGATAA
Organism: Gyrodactylus salaris; assembly: GCA_000715275.1. NCBI lineage: Eukaryota > Metazoa > Platyhelminthes > Monogenea > Gyrodactylidea > Gyrodactylidae > Gyrodactylus > Gyrodactylus salaris. The sequence goes on from KL566756.1 coordinate 8,094, forward strand.
AAAATGTATGCAATTATCTTTTGGATAGACAATCAAAAATGATTAATTTTTGAAATTGCACGAAAAAGATGATTCATCACAGATCTCTAAAAGATATACAGTAATTGACTTTTTACTTGTGAGAAGTTCTTAACTTAGAGTTATTTAGAGCTTGTTCAAGAAATTTGATTATCGTATTCGTGCAGGATCAGGGATTTTTTTTCCAAAAGCATTGCCTTACCGACGTAATAATGCTTGGTAGAATACAAGTATACGGTCATGAAGATCAAAACTCAATCTGTATTTAACAATCTCAAGGCAAAATATATATTTTTTGAGGGAAAAATAATTTTTGGCCTGTATTTTCTAAAAGTTGAATAATTAGAATTTGAATTAATATAATAAATAAACCATGATGGTTATCTCATTTTTTTCAGGTTACAGAAAATTAATTTTTTACATTTTTAAAATACCGTTGTCAAATATCTATTATAATTACCAGTTGACTTTTGGGTTTTATTTCAAATAAAACGTTTATCTTCTAAACTAAGGATAGTGTAAAACAGATTAATTTCTCTTATTGTCAAAAACAGAAAATTTAACTTATTTTTTTTCATGTATCATATACTTACTTGTAAGTAGTAATATTACCTCAAATATAATAGAATTTGAAATACGTTTTCGCATCAATACGGTAAATTTTTTACTGTACCGAAAACAAAATCCTGGCTAGAACCAAGAACCTATCAAAAATTAATTTGCTGATAAAAAATTATAATTTTTCAACTTTTGAGATTTCACTGGATTATTGTGATTTCTGCTAAATTTCATGTCAGCTTCAATAGAGAAATGATTTTAGGGCAGAAATTAAATCAAAGATTAGCGAAATTATTAAAATATCATTTAATCGGAAAATGCAAAAAATAACACGTTACATAATATTGCATAGAAAAATGAGCAAAAATCGCTGATAAAAGAGTCATTCTTTCGTGAATCCAAATGAATTTTTCTGATCATCTCTCCAGGAATCCATCAACTGAAGATCCACTCATCATTGATAAATAAATAAAAAAAGGGCTTGTAGAATTTAACCCTATCGGTTTTTGACAAGGATTACATTGAGAATTTGTCATATTCTTAAAGTGAGTATTTGCACACTTGAATTTTGTTGCCTAAATTTCCTTTATTTCAAGAAAAAATTCTATTAGTTATTGGCCAATGACAACAGAGTATGACATATATGACTTCATCACAAAACGGAATTTAAGCTTGTTGAGGCTAAAATTTTGTTGGTTGATTAAATGACTTTTTCTAAAGAAAATTAGTTCTTTCATAAAATTTTCAAATGAAAAGTATACCAGACATTTTTATTGTTGATTTTACAAAATAATAGGATTTGCACACTTGATGCCAGTTATGATTTTCAATGAAGAAAGTGCAAAGCTAAGGAAAAAAGTCGACAGCCCTGCTGTCTTTTTCTGGAAAATGTGTTGATCCTCAACCCTAATTTTTCGAGATTTTCTTATGTTAATGATTTAAAAAAAATCTACCGAAACGGTTAAAATCTTTTATAAATAGCAGTCAAAACGTAACAGAACATTCACTTTAAAACTCTACAAAACCCTGGTCCAAACTTTGAATGAAAAAAAAACAGATTCTCATAACTTATAATCATTGATTTGAAATGTACTCCTAGTTTTCTGTATATAATCCGAGCCGATGTCTTATGAGAATAGCAAAGAATAAAGCTTGTCTACATAATCGCTCTTATCCCAGAAAAAAATATTATTTATCATGAGGTTCTAGAGCTTAAGAAATGAAGAAATTTAGTCGAGTTTGTTCTAAAAAAACTCCAACGACAAAGTGATATGATATATTACAGCTAATACTTACGAGTAATATCTATTATTTTTAAATTGATAAAATTGCTATCCAATGAATTGTGAGTGATTCTTGACCGCTAAGAAGATCCCCGGCATTTATTCTTGGGTATATCTTAAACTAGATGACTTTTCAAATCATTTAGAAAACCTTAGCTTTCAAATCTCTAATAATTTAAATGCCGAAAAATGCATAAAGGTTGGGTCTATCCAAGCTTGGCTCAGCACAATACCAGCAATTAGAAATACTCAACTTAATTTAAAAAAATACATATTGAAAAAAACTCGATTTTCCCCTCTGGATCGTTAATGAACCTTGTATGAAAAGCGGCACCTACTTGAATCTTCTCCGTTACAATGGATATTCCGAGTGTGACTTTTTTCCACTTGACCTTTAAATACATTCAAAACGATACCCGTTACGAATACACTCTTTACGATAAACAAATTAATTAATGAATAGAGTGAAAATAAGTTTTACAAATTAAAATGCATTTCATTGAAAAATATCATTAATTAATGAAAATAAACTCCAACACTCTGCTTATCTACAATACGATTCAATTTTCCTATTCAATGATTGACACAAATCCATTCTTCTTCCCACAACAAAAAGTAACGTAAATATCTATAGTCTTTTCTGGTCCTTATTAATACACTAATAATGCACTCTATCTAGTTATATTTAGATTCTCACTAATTAGATGAAATTTCATTCTATAAAACCATATCATGACATTAGGGAAAAATGACTTGTTTTTCCGCATCTTTTTTCTCTCTCAAAATTTGACTGGCAACATGTAACATCCAAACTTGTATCCCCTCACCCTCCGTTTTCTTGGTAGATTTGTTTTTATGCTGAACAATCAGAATACAGGATATATATCCCACAAAGAGAAAAGTAATCCACGCATATGAATGTCGTTCGTATGTATGTATGTATGTATGTGTCTTATTCTCTTGTAAGAGAGGACATATTCAATATATATGCCTGATATACACTTCTTGTGTATATTCTTCGCTTACTTGAAATACTCCACCTATATAAATTCATTTGTGAAAATTATTTTACTATCAATCACGAGAAAAAATATAACGATCACAACTTGTGTGTCGTTTAACTTTCGAGCGAGCGGAAAATAAGCCCTTTTTTATGGAATTTATAAACCTACAAAGATGACCGAAATACCATCATTGAGACAGACGAAATTCGAGAACCTCCTGGGTCTCAAGCAGACCTCGGACAGTGTCTACTTGATGAATTCTCGTGGGAAAAATTCCCCAGACGTAGTTGTGGATAGTACCGAGGATAAGCTGAACCTCTTTACAGATCAAAATGGGTCTTTCCTCTTTAACAGGGGCCTGAATAACAACGAATCGTTATCTTATAATGCCTATGAGGTTACGTCTACGACAAAGCCGCAAGACTCCCAGGTGACTTCATCCTCTTCGAATTTGATTTCGAATATTGAAAATATTGTCCACGAAATTCAAAGGTATGACATTTCTACAAATTTTCATCCTAGTAACAAGGTTTAAGGTTCCTTTTCCCCCTTTAATACCCCTCTGACATTTTAAATTTTTCTTCATTTGTATTTTTCTGTCTTAATTAAGACAAATTCCTACAAATTCTTCCAAAACTACAAAGAGTAAATAAATCAATAAATATTATTACAATTTTTCAGAAAATGATAAACACAGAAGCAAAAATCCCATTATGCAATGTGTCTATCAAAATAAGAAGGGAAAAAATATATTCTATTGACCTAAAATATCTTTATTCCTACCTTGGAATGTGATATAATGAGAAATGATTAAAAAGAAGTTTCGTAGTAAAAATTCATTGAATATAATTCTTAGTAAAAATATTTGAATGAAACAGTGTTTAATCTTTACACATCTAGCCATCCCCTATATCCGCTCTTGATACGTCTGCAGCAGAATTGTGAACTGGCCACCTCGAAGCCGGACTCCTTCCCGACCCAGGACACATTTCTCATCGACCTCAAGCAATATATTCAGCAGAAGATCTCTCACGACGGTTCAGCTACAATCGACCTCTTCTCAGAGTCCAACATCACTCTGAAGAAGACCACAGATGAGATCTCGAGTAAGATCAATAGGGCCGAGACCCCCAAGTCCAAGACGAGGAAGGGTAAGCGGAACTTGGAAGACGACTGGGCCGAGAGCAGTCGAGTGTCAGTGTTGAACATTGAAGAGAATATTCCTAGCGACGAAGAGGACTTTTTGGATGAGCATTTGGCCAACGCCAAGGTTACGGTCCTCACGAAAAACTTTGAACTTGATGAAGTTGTGAGTTATGACGTTTTCTGCAATTTTTAATAATAATATTGATACAATATGAATTTTGACAAAAATAATCAGATAGATTGATGAATCCCTTATAAATTTAGCTTATCCGTGCAATACAAGTGTTGAGGATACACATGATTGAATTGCAAAAGGTCAACGAACTCTGCAAGGACTTTTGCATCCGTTATATGCAATCGCTAAAGGCGAAATTTCAGTCTGAAACCAGTCTCTTGGGTGAGTGAAAGATGATTATCTATCCACGTGGCCTCCACCTTTTTCTCTGATCAAAGAGTGCTTTTTGGAATAGAAGAATGTAAATTAAAACAACTTCTTCCTAGACTCCCAGCCGTCGACGCCCAGCGAATCTGAGGCCATGTCACCGAGTCAGTTTGAGTTCAACTCTCAAGGGAATTTTAATGTGAGTCTCGAAGTGGAATACTTTTTCAATCAAAAGGCACTATTTTTGAGAATTATTCAACTCATAAATAATCGCTTTTATTGAAAAGAAAATGTGATATTGAAATTAACAAAGATTGTATTTTCGTTATTTAAAAACTAAGATAAACCTTTTAGGGTCTCAACGATAGTTTCGGTGATAACGGTCAATTCTGGCCGGGCAACGAGCTGACCTCCTCCAGCGGCAAGCGGCGCACATCCAACCCCAACATAGATTCCAGATCATCGACACGCAGCTCAGATTCCTCCTCTTCAAATCAGAACTCTTCCATACTCAACCATTTCAACATAAGCGTCCACACCGCGGCCGCCTTGAACGCCTCCCTCGATCAAATCGACTCCTTCACCTACTCCTCCGGTACATCGTCGGGATCCCGACAGAAGCGCGGCGTCCTCCCCAAAAAGGCCACACAAATCATGAAGCAATGGCTATTCCAACATTTAGTCGTGAGTAATTAGTTATGCATTAGACATACTTTCCCCTGGTTACTAGTTTTGTTTTCTCTCTTGTCCGAGGGAGCAAATTGTATACGATTTGGTGGGTGAATTTTCAATTAGGATTCCTCTTTACATAATAGCTGTCGGCCTTTGCGTGAGACATGCAGCTCTCTATCTTGTTTAATTATTCCAAAAAACGTACACTAGGAAATCTTTTGTCTCAAAAATAGTAATCCATTCTCTCACACCGGGTGGAGCCCCTCTGCATTCTGATTTGATCACAAAAAAAAACAAATATTTTTGCATACAATATTATAACGTATAATGGTATAAACATTTTCTTAAGCAATCAAAATAGAAAAAAAATCTCAGCAATAAATTCAAAAAAAGGGTGCCATTTGAAAGTGAATTTGAATTTCGGCCAAAATTGGTATATGTTATTTTCTTCTGACAAAAATTTATTTAATTCCAGGTGTCTTTCTTTTAGTGGGCTGTATTCGGGTTCTAGACCACAAGCTGAGCATGTAGGCTCCTAAATGTAGTCTTCAGATGTGTCTGCATGCTTTGGGAAGCGTGGATTTTATTTTTGACATCTCCCAATAATAATAATAATTTGCGAAGAGGGGTCGAAGTCTAAATATATTTTATTTATTTTTTAAAACAGTAGCTTTCGTAAAAAAAAATACAAAAAATGGAGAGATATTCTTCTTTCCCACTCCACCCATGTGAAACCAAACACCGTTGGATTTATTTATTCAGGTTCTCCACCTCGTAATGTTTGTGTTATACACTGTTGGGTAATGTTGACATACCCATTGGGTGTATTCACATTTGTTATCTACTGTTATATAATTAGATTAGGTTGTATTTACCTCCCTTGAGCCATGGAATTACCTCCATCCCTTCTGGGCTGTGAGAAACATTTTTCTGTCATGGTCGTGATTTCTTTGAAAATTTCAGAAAATTTTGATGATTTCATCAATCAATGCCTCACTGATACATTTTAATATTGACAAAACACGTATTGAGTTGGCTGAACGGTGTTAGAATGTTCAATAGACCTATATTTTGATAATTATTTCTATAAATAAAAATCTTGACATTATATATATATAAATTATTATTAATAACTTGAGTTATTTTGAAAAAGTACTATAAAATAACTGGTTGCAATTAGACACCTTCGAGGCTACAGAAATATTATTATTTTTTGATTAAAAATTTAATAAAGAATAACCTATTTCATAAAGTTTTATGAAAACATGACATATTTAAAGAAAGTTTTTCTCGAAAATTTGGAACCATCTTCTTTGAAATGAAAGTTAATATACCTATCTTTAGAAAATCGAAATAGGGTTATTCAGAGTTGTTAAGTTGTCAAAATGAATTGTCAATTATAAAATGAAGTTAAAGGGCAAAATGAAATAAATAGTTTCTTAAAAATTCAAGTTTTATGCTAAAAATATACTTATAAATATATTTCAGTTCAATGCTTGTCACAGATGATGCAATAAACTTGCTTCAAATTTCACCTTAAAATTCACCTTTTTTAAGGGAAAAGAATTATAAAGTAACCTTAACCCTCGTAGGCCCCAAGCATAGAAAAACTTTAAATTTAAGTGAGGCAAATTCAAAAGACATTTTTCAAAAATATTTCTCCTTTAAAAGTTACGATAAAATCATAAACCTCAAATATTTTCGAAATCTGAGTTTCCAGATGAACAATTTTTAACTTGGCATATAATTCGATGAGCAATCTACAAAAAGGAAAAAAATTGAACAATTTTGAATGTGAATTAGAATAGAATATTTTAGATTTAATAAAATTCAAAATTAAGAGAAAAAAATCAAATTATTTTCGAAACCTAATTCGAATTTTTTCATCACTCTTTTGGTCGGCGTTATGTGCCTTCTAGTGAGATGTAACAATAATTTTACTGCGGGCCAAGGAGGGTTAAAACCTTATTTTCTTGAATAGATGAACATATCTAATTTAATAACAAAAAGATACAGAATTGTACCTATGTATGACTATTTTTATACACTTGGATTTAAAAAAGGGTAAATGTTAAATTATTCAAACCACTAAAAGGGAAGATATAATCACCGATGGAGCAAATACAAGTTCATCCTCTATTGCATAATGTGTGCGAAATATGTGGGAGAATAAGATCTCACGCAATCCTCAATAAGACGTGGGCTAACATGAACGGTGTCCATATTCAATAATTGAGTACCCATTTTTTGTTCTGCTCTCCTAGAATCTCGATAACAAAAGATGTTTTTCCCTCCCCTCCCACCTAGCTTGCACAAAATATATATCTGGCTGGGAAATCTTCGCGTAGGACTATTTCACATGACGGTGGGAAAGAAATCTTTTCACACCAACAGGGATTTCTCTCGGCAATCGGTCAATCATTCAACGTTTCACAGCCCCCCCCCTCTTATTTAGACTGAACATAATTCACAATTCGCCTAAACTAATCGGATCTGAGATATGCTACTTTTCAAAAGTATTATATAAGACTGAGTTTCTTCTTCATAGTTGGTTCAAATGGTCTAGGGTACTTGCACCAACAGATATGCTAAATTCCTAGAGAATATTTGTGGACCGAGTAAAAGCTCGTGTCTTTTGTAGCCCTGGTTTCAATATACAGGGAAAAAAAGATTTTTAGTTAGGTGAAAAAAAAAACTTTTTAGAAAGAAAAACCTAATTCATTCAGATAGGAGTGAGATTGTTCAGAGAGAGATCTTTTTTCCACTATTTCCCTCACGTTTTCACAAAGTCATGGGTCCGTTTAATTTGAAAAGATATTGAGCGTGATCAGGAAGAAAAGAAATTCAAAGCATGTTTTCCACATGTATTCTTCATTAGGGATTTTTTAGCATAAAATCATAATTCAAGAGAGGGTTTCTTGAACTTTTGTTTGGTTCATTTACATGTAGTTCAAGCGGACTGAAAACATGTTCACCCCAACTAGATATGAAGTTCTTCTCAACATCTAAAACGTAAAGTTCAAGTTGAAAGATATAGGTTTTAGAACCTGTTGTAATTATCGAAAGAAATAACAGAAAAAATCTATACGCATGGTCGCCGTACCAATTAGCAGTCTTGTGTAAACAAAATTTAGTTGAATTTAAAATCTGTACGTGTAGAATTATGTCAAGTTGTTCTTTTGAATTATTCTTAGCAACACTCTGCAACGACAATAACGAGAGGTCATACAATGAAAAGAGAAAAATAACTTGAATTCTTCAAGACAAGAAACCGTAGTAATCTCCGATAATGATCTCTCTTGTCACTTTTTTTTGTTCAAAGCAATACACACAGAGAGCAACTGTTTCAATGTTCTTCTACTGCTTTTTATGAAATATATTGGTCAAGGGAATTTTATAAATTCTTTCTTTTTCTTTACAAAGGTAAAAAGAGAAAATCTTGATATAGAACAATGATTGACATTTTCTAATTCAATAAGAAGGGACGCTAAAATAGCCTGAGCGTGTATTTGTTGAGTGGGAAGAACGGGCTAGATGGTACTGTATCGTCTACACCAAGCAGTTGGAGTTATATATGCGTGCATCCTCTCTCTCTCTCTCTCTCTCTCTCTCTCTCTCTCTCTCTCTCTCTACACATCCATTCAAAATCTACACACACTATACTACTTCTAAAGTCTGAATGAAATTTGTAAAGGAATTCCTTTTCTCTCTCTCTCTCGACATGTCCCTACCACACTCGTTCCAGTTTTTGCTTTCTCTCCACACGCCCACCCCTCTTCCGGCTGTGAGAGCTTTTTAATAATTATCTCTGTAGTTGGAAAAAAGAGTAAAATTGATTTTATTTACTTTTTTTCATTTCAAATGTTTCCAAAACGAGAGAAGTGGTACTGAATGGAAAACCTTTTTAATAATTAATACCAAGGCAGGAGAAGATGCATAGTTACGCAATGGATGCATTTATACGAGGCTCAATTGTCTAATTTCGATAAATAATTAAGAGTTCCTTTTATTAACAAAAGGAGGACGTCTTGTTCCATTTATCCTTGTTACGGTCCGATGCACAGTTAACTAAAGTGTCTTGTGCTTTAGCTGAAAACTTGAGTGCTCAACTAGAAAAGGGGGAAAAACAATATAGACGGCATTAATATGGGAAATTAAGATTGACAGGGAAAATACACTTTTCATCTCACATTAATTGTTTATATCACGGAATCTTCTGAATGACTTTACTTGGAATAATTTAAGCAAAAAAAATATTTCTATTAAAATTAATTAATTAATCATTTCTAGAAATCAATTAATTCATATATTGATTGATAAGTATAAATAATTTGACCCATTGAACAGTTATCAAGGTTTTCTTATTGATTAACAAAAAATATAACCGTTTTTTTATTTAGTTTAAAATATATATTTTTCACTCATGAATGTCTTGATCTCAAGAAGAACAGGAACCCAGCACTTTAAAACCGTTTATGACTAGTGTCACTTACTCAAGTGTCTCATTGTTAATGAGAGGTTATTATTATTAACGTGGAGTGGGGATAAAAAAGTGTTGAATAAATAACGAATTTCAAGTATTCCTCAAGACGAAAACTTGTCAAGGGTTATTTTGTACACAAAAAGCCTTCCCTTTCTTTTCTTCTGCAATAGGTATGCATGTTGGTATAACTTTTTTTTCCATAGCGAGTATCAGTTTCATTTCCCGCATTAATTTCCAAGAAATGTAAACATTCTTATCTAACATTGGTATCTGCATTGTGTACGCTTCTTCTTGTGGCCCATTAATGGACTTGAAAAGGGGCAAAATGCATGGAACCAGCATTTTCTAAAAATTTCCCCTTCTTTGAATAAATTGTCTTCCCCCTTTCACTGCTAGAGTCCGGAAGGATGATTCTCGCTACATTTATGTTTTTGTTGAGTGGGAAATTCTCCATCTTTTTTTCAGATAAATCACTTCATAATTTTAAGTTTAAAATACATTTTCCACTCTCTGCGTGTCCTGTCAATTATAAATAGCATGTGTCAAAATATAGAGTATAGAGGGAGTTGATACTTCATTTTTTCTTCTGTTTCAACACTTAGGTGATTTCAATTTAAGGGTAAAATAAAGATAACTCAAATCTCTCAATGACTGGCATTCATTGAAAAAATAGTATTATTTACAACTTTAAAAAAACTTTTGAATGAATAATAGTAATTCTCATATTTCTGGTTCTTTTAACATTTAAAATGTCAATCATAGGAGAAAAATGTGCATTTAACTGTCTCAATGAAGAGACCTACACTTGTGGCTAGGAAGATTAACCTCCTGTTTTCTTCTCAGAATTAATCTGTAGATGCCTTTTCCTTAAAACCCCTTTTACTCGTCCACTGAACTGGGATTATCGGATGTGTAGAAGGTATTCCATCTATCAATCATTATTTCATTCGGATATTCCCTTCAGAAAATACAGTAGATTTCTATGCAAATTTCTCAATCTACCGAAAGTCAATTATATTTTTTCTCATAACTTTTTTTTCTTATAATCTATGTAAATTAGTAAATGATAGGTTTTTATTAAACGTTGTTTCTTCTCTGGTTCGTAAAAAAGGACATCTCATTAAAACTAATCAACATTTCTTAACGAATGCACTTTTCTCAATCTCAACCTTGTAACCTGAAAATTACAAGATATTTTTTAAATCCTCACACAGAAAAGGTTGGGAATATTTTTTCAAGTTTCATTTAACAGTAGAATTCTTGATCAGATTTGTATAAAATTATTGGGAATTATATGCAAAAAAGCTCCGATGATCTCAAATTTTTAAATCGAATGGCCCCATTTTTTAATGAAAAAAATTACTGATAATAATTTGATATTTCAAACTAACGTAATCCTTTCGGCCCTTAAGAGCGACCAAATACATGTTGAGTAGGAAAACATTCAAGACTAATTCAAACTATTTTTGTGAATGATTTTTTTCTCTCAACTTTATATCATTAAATTGGTAACAAAAGCGTTTATTGATCATTTCTTAAAAGATAATACATTTTCTTAGATAGAAAATCTTTTGAATCCTTTAAAATAAATTTCCAAGATTCATCGACAGGGGAATTTTGATGTTTTTTGGCAAAAGCTGAACTTTTTCCACAACTTCTCAACTACGCATCTTTCTTTGGAACGATTTTTTTATTTTTTTTTTAAACTCAGAAATGAAGCATATTTTTCCTGAGCTAAATGGTTAGTGGGCGGCATTCTCTGCCAATAGAACATCTACATTCATTGGGTAATCAGCTATGGGAAAATTCACCTTCTCAATTTTTGAATTCAATGCAAACAAATTCAGATGATTGACAAACACATTCCTAGCACGCATCCTGCTCATAAATTAATAACTAGCGTTTTCCCCTTACACGAGGGAGATTATCGATTCACCCAAAGACTCCTTTAAATCAAATTGGTGTACGAGGTTTGTGTGTATGCGCATTGCAACCGGTTAATTGCTTCGTGAATTCACATGCATTCACCCTCCCACAGAATACTAACGAGATAGCAGTTCTATGGAGATAATTAAACCTCAGCGTGAAGCCATTCCCTCGAATGGGAGACTATGTAGGGCTTAAATCCATTATTATTTTTCTGGTATGCTGCAGACTCGGTTAGGATGTGTATTTCTTGTTGACAAAATATCATTACGAGGTTATTATAATTAGTGCCTTCCCGTTGTCAACATCTGAGGGGTTCATTTGTAAATTTCATGGCCATCCTTTATCATGTGTAAGGAGAGTACTGGACGACGTTATTCTTAGCGTTTCTATCAACTTGAAACCTGGTATGTTTCAAATAAGCTCTTACAAACATATTTGGGTAAAAGTTATCAGGACGATATATATTTATCCGTTTTGATATTTTTTACATAGTCCATTCTCAAATTTAAACCATGCACCCTTCTCTTCTATTAATAATCAAAAATAGTATTAAAAAGGGTTTAGATACTTCCAATCTGACATGATTCTCGAGTGTTCATCAATTTTCCTCATGTTTTTTTTTCTTCGCAATTTGACATACAAGATTATTATTGAACATTCAAGATTTAATTTCAATGGCACTTTTCAAGGGCAACCCCAATTTCAAGTGTCTTGGGGATGTGTCACGGAAAATTAAATTAAATGAGGCAAGAGATTCTCACTGTAAAGACAAAAAAATATTAGTTATTATCAAGTGGACACTTTTAGTCGAAAAGGCGAAAGCCTTCATGTTTTAACATGAAAGCATCCCCACTCCTCATAAGCGATGCCTTTTATTCTAAACGTGCTCGCGAAGAAAGGCCATGTGGACCGATTTTCGTTTTAATACGAATCTATTGAGGGACGCGTTTGTGATCAGATAAAACTTGATGAACGTCTCTGTAATGAACAGTTTTTCTTTTTTAACCTTGGTCTATTTTCTCTCTCTATGTGTGTCTGATTGACAGTTAGAGATTGTCCACTTGTGTACTATTCGGCAAAAAAAAATATAATTTTTTCATTTACAATCATGATGCACGGCAGATTTGCTGCTTCGACAAAAGTTCAATTAAAGCCATTTTTGGGGCCTCTATCTTTCTATCAGGGGGGATCATGTAGTATCTTGCTTAGGGTGGACAAGTCTACTTCGCGAATCAAGATTAGTTCTGAGAACATTATTCAGCTTCATTTCAGAAAAACATGACGCACCAAGATCGTTATATTGGACATTTGAAAACTTTAAATTTACAGGGAAATTTGAGGAAAAAAATAGATGAAAATCAAGAAATGAAATTTATATTTATCGTGCAGTATTTGCAAATTTTTTTTAATGTATCGCATTTTTCTGTTACGCATGTATTCGAATCTTGAAATCTAAGAATTTTTCATTTCATGTTATTCGGGGTCTCCTGTTCAAGTATTTGACGATAGTTTCCGAAAATTTCATTTTAAATGACTCTTTTTTTTTAAAAAATCCCTTCGCGTCAATATCCAGAGGTATCATTATGGGGGCAGGATTAGTTTATTAATTAACAACCAATTAAACGGTATGGTTTTTAAATAACTCTGCTAGATACAACTCTTTGCGTCCCATGGTGTACATACACAGTTCTAGTTGCCATGATAAACTATAGTGCTCTTTGACCTACCATATTCTCTCTATACTCACACGGCACATGCTCGCTCAGTATGTTTACTCAATTCTTGAGAAAACATCTCTGTCTGTCTTCTATCACACACATCAGATGTTTGCCTCGAAGTATTCTTGTAGCTTAGATAGATATCTAACCGAGTCACTTGATATTATTAGAGAGGAGGAATAATCTTTATTCACTAAATCGAACATGAGATCACCCTCGTCCCACTCTCCCCTGAAAGGTATCCCCTAAATATGTATGGTGGAGTGTTTATTATTTATTCTTTCTTTTTGTTCAACTAGGAAAAGTGATTGACACTGAGGGGAAATAATAATAAATAACAAGGTACATTAGAGAGTTCCTACTCTACCACCCTCCCACTAAATGGATTTGTGTGTGTCTCAGTGTATTATGGAAGGAAGATTAAATCGATATATCTATTTGGGCTAACCACATGGTTGGTGAAAGAAGAATCAATTAAAACTTTCTCCTCTCAAAATGCAGAAATATGCTCTATTTTATGCGTGAATTAAAAATTAAAATTTCTAATGAGAAACCCCTTCAATCAAGTTGTACAAATATGCTCTCTGAGTTACTTTATTGAAAAAATACGCAATGTCAGAAAATCATGAAAACACGCAGAAATATTACTCAAAATTAGGCCCAAATGAATAAAAGGGAAGAAACTTTTTGTTGTTAAGATTTGTGTTAATTTCTCTTGTCTTAATCATCTAGTTAAATCAGATAATTCCCCCCTTTGAGTGGATGTAAAAGGATTTCTTTCAGATTAGAAAGACAGACAAAAGAGAAAAAACATGACTTTCTCAATTCCAGGGCAAGCCCAGGTGGCCGGCCCATCTACTAACGAGAGTGACCAACGTTTGATTTCCATTCTTACAAGAGTTTTTCTTTTCTCTCCATCTCTTATTCCATGTCAAATGCTAAATGGTAATTTCCTTCCAGCATCCCTACCCAACTGAGGATGAGAAGCGGAATATCGCCACGCAAACGAATCTCACGCTGTTGCAGGTGAACAACTGGTTCATTAACGCCAGACGGCGCATCCTCCAGCCGATGCTGGACTCCTCCAATCACATCACTCTCATGGACGGTCTCTCCGACGATAAGGGCTCTGAGCATCCGACCATTGTGAATAAGAAGAAGAAGGCCGCTACTAACAGGTAACTTTTTGACTCTTAATCCTAAATCTTAATTTCCTTATGATTAGGGCTACCAGAAAAAAATGTGCAAAAAAGTGCATTTATTGCTAAATATTATCAATTTGAGTTTAAAATGTGTGTAAGATTCTCTTCCTTAAAATATCAGCAACGCATTTACTTGGGGTTTTGGTGACTCGAAAGTGATTCAGAAATATTTATTAATCAAAACTTTAACAATTAAGTAACTTTGTTTCGTCAGATTACACATCTTAGTAACCTGGTTAAATTAATTTTTTTATAATTAACCTTTAATAATAAATTTGCACCACTCCTTGGTAATTACTACCTCTTTCCTTCAAAAAATACGTTTTTTTACACAAATTTTTGAAAATGATTAAATATGCAAAAAAGGGCTTTTGCATCTTTTCTCACAGGCATTTTTAAGTGTCGAGAATTAGTTTTCTGGGAGAAGAAATCATTTGATAAGATATTGAGCGAATAAAAAAGTGCATCTGGTAGCCAAACTTATGATATTAAATACCGCAGTATTTTTTCTACTCATTGAATGTGAAAATTGTCCACTGTTTAACCGGGAATGAAATTAATTCCTTCTCTGTACATTAGGCCGTCGAATAACCGATTTTGGCCGGCAAGTCTCGCAGCGGCCGCCGCGATCCATCCAGTCGCTGCGGGGTTAATACCGAGCAACACTCTCAAGTCGGAATTGAAGCTCAAGACGTCGCTGGAGGACACGAAGCTCCCGTCTGACGATGAGAAGAGGACGAATCGAAAGCGTCAGAGGAAAAACGAAACGTCCACTCCACCGCTGTCCAACTTTGGGAGTAACCTGGAAAATGATGCTGAACAGAATGATGCCAGTAAAATGGCCGCTGCGACCAGCCTTTTCGATCTCATGTCCAAGTCGGGCGGCACTAATTCCTTCTATCTGCCCACCACGAAGAATGACTGCTCCAAGCAAAGTGAGTCCTTAGTAACTAATGAAAAACTAATGAACGCCTAAAAATATTGCATTTTGAAATCTTGAAAATTAACCCTTTAAGCCCCGGTGTTGCTCCTGAGCAACATTGACTTTTCTTATCGTTATTCATCCAAGGTCGTAAAATATATCAAGTCACATCATTTTGAAAAAATATATTCCAGGTCATTCAGTAATTTATTTGAAAAAAGGATATTGGCCGTCGAATGTAAATGTGTTGGAATAACAAGAAGCAAGAAATAACTATTCTATTATGTTGACTGTATTCTATTGAAAGAGGCAAAAGACCTCATTTATCTTGAAAGAAACCATAAATATCTCCCAAACTAAATATTTTAGGAAAAATTCTCATAACCGAAAAGTTCTTAAAATTCAATTTTTAGCCTAGTTAACTTAGAAAATATAAATTGTAGAGTCGGGTCATAAAGGGTTAAGAAGTTACAAGCCTTAGAATTCCAAGACTTTTAATCTCCGATTGGTTAAAGAATGTCCCTAGTAACTGAGAAAGTGAATTGGACCTTGAGAAAACTGAAATGAACATAATTAATCTCAAAAAAAAGATGTATTATTAAGAATTTTTTGTGCTCACCGACCATTTGGGCCCAATAATAATGTATAGGCGCCTTTTTACCACAAAAAATACTCCATACAAGCTACCGATAAGATGCAATCTGTTCGTTGACAATTATCCAATTCTACAAAGTTATATTAATTTCAAAACTTTAATTCCAGTTTATTTTTTGATAATTTTGTCCTTTATAAAAAAATCTAAATCTCCTCTAGACTACGATGACTTTTGGCCATTAAACACATACCAGAAGAGCACCTTCGCCGCCAAAACAGACCAAGGCAGCATACACGGCCCCTCGGCGTACAACAACTTTCCCAGTGGTAATAATTCCAATCAGTCGGCCGTCGCAAATCTTCCAGCTCAAATATTCGATACCTATGAAAGTATTTATAAAAAATCTCTTGACTCCGACTACTTCAGCAACACCTACAACCAATATATTAACTTGTATAGCAATGGAATCAATCAAACCGACATTATGAGCTATAACAACGCTAGATCCAGCCACCTCTCAGACAACACTCCAGCCCCCACGCAGAACTCAAACATTGAAAATGGTAAGTTTTTTTATAATCGGTAGAGCACACAAGAAGCATATTTATCTCTCAAAAAGCATATACACATTGAGAAGTTAGCAGTATATGCTGAAAAAGGAAGCATATTTTCTAGGTGGCCTAATAATCAGCAATAACTCGATTAGATTCAAGCCTTGAAGAGAGATTTACTTTATTTTAAAAAGTCGTTGAAAAACTATTTATCTTGAGAGCGTTTTGAGAAAACTCCTCAGGCGATTTTTTTTCATTCACATATTTCCTTACTGAGCTGGTTTATATAAAATACCAGCTTTAGATTCCCGTCCAAAACTTTGTCATATACAAATTATGCACGAATCAAATCCGCATAGATAGCAAATCGTATTTAAGAATTTCGTCATTTTTGATTCTTTTTGTAGAAAAAAATCATGGGTCAAATAATTTTTTTCATGATCAACGATTTCAAGTTTAAGAATGCCACATGTGGAATTCATGTAGAATGGTTAAAATTCAAATTAATAGATTTGAAAAAAATAATAATTGAAAAAAAGTCGTCAAAGAAAATTTAAAAAATTGTAATTTTCTCTGGAAATTTAAGTGTGCTCATCTCTCATAGATTCGACAAGCAAGAACCAGTTCATCTCACTATGGTCAGATCCGCAGATCAATCAATCAGATTCTCAGCAAAACTTCCCTCCCTCCGACACAGCCCAGCAAATGAACTCCAATCCGATAAGTAATTACTTTTTCCAGAACGACTACCTTAACCCGTTATGGAGTCAGTTCTCAATGGGAATTAACAATCCCTCGAATAGTTCCCGGGCGGAGAGCAACGGAAACTTTGATGCAATGCAAACTTTTGGTCAGAACATTTACTCTACAGATCAACAGAGTATAACTCCCACTGCTGCAACTACCCCGACGTCAGCTCCCTCAAATGGCTGCTACAACAATGACTTTCAGATGAACTCTTCCTATCACAAGGGCCGAGTCCTAACGGGCTCCGAGGAGAAGGTGGATCGTCATTTGAGGAAGCATCCAGAATCAACGTCTATCGCCTGAGAGATTTTGTTTATATATTTATTGAGAGAAGAAGGAGGAAAAGTTTTAATTATTCAATCGAATTAGAGGACCTTTAGATATATTATAACACGAACAACGATTAAGAATGAATTTATTGAAAACAAATTAACAAAGAGTAAAAGAACTAAGATGTAAAAAGTTTATGTTATCATTTTATAATATAAATCCATTAAATATTATTTGTACCATACTACTTACAAGTATATACATGATCAAATTGTCAGATTCTGGAAGGTAACCAATTCAGTAGGGCGTACCAAAGTCATTTAACGAAAGTTAGGTACAGTTATAAATGAAAGAGCTGAGCGAAAGAAAGAAGTCTGTTGTACTGGATTATTTTTTTCTTAAATTCCTCCTTTTTTCATTCAAAGTTATACCTTATCCAAAAAATATTTAAAATTCAAATTTTGAATTTTAAAACGAATATAAATATTGAATTGTAAAAACATCGTTTCTTTAAACTCGAGCTCAATATTTTTTGGTTCAAATATTTCTGATAAACATGCCTAAAAGAAAACTTTTAACTGGTAAGTTTCTATTCTTATATTGTTTAGACGAAAATAGACTCAAAAACCAGGTAGATAATTGCTATCTTGATCAAGCAAAAGCGTTCACCTTTGAAGGATTGCATTCAAACGGAGATGTTTATTGTGCCTACCTTGAAGAGGGTTCTAAGAGGAGCAACATTAATGACAGTTCTAAAGCTCAGTCGGGAAAAAACCACGTCTGTCAGATGCTTTGTGACTTCTATACATCTCTTGGACTAAAATCATTGAAGGTTCATTCAGTAAAAATGAAATTCAAACAGTTCGAATCTAGAGTCTAGATTCTAGACGAGGTATTATTCTGAAAGCCAATAAAAACCTCAAAGATCTATATAGCAAAATGTTCTACATATTAGCTTGTCGATGTCCTTTGAATGAAAACTGTAGCTGTGATAAGGATAGACCATTCTACAACGATGAAGTAGCATTTGTAACAAGTCAACTGAATGAAAAGCTTATCACTGTTGACTCTTTCAAGCAAGTCACACAGAGGTTCTCCTCTTCTATTTTGTCGTCAGTCCCAACGTCAACATTCAATGAAAAAATTCTCTCTTCAACAAAAATTGAAGACAAATCAGAGAACACAATGTCATCGGGTGAATACATGCCGACTGAAAAAGAAAAAAAACGTCTAAAATCATCTTTAGCAAAGTTTGTCTTCACTGATGAGAGTGAAAGTCCTAACATCACAGCTCCAAAATCAACCCTAATTCAATCTCTTATAAGAGCGAATGTTACTCTAGAGGACTTCACTACTTTGGCCAATTTTCTTTTGGATTATAAAGGAGTCCCAGCAAAAGATTTCTTAGGTAAAGGTTTTCTCGAATACCACAAGAAGAAGATGGAATAAAATCAAAAGAAGATTCAGAATATTGAATTGAATTCATAAAATCTGTGAGTTTAAAGTTTTAACAATTTTTATCTTAAACATACTAAAGCTTCCGAGTCGGAAGTTCCGGCACAACACTTTCACCCCTGACAAAAATATTTTATCAATTTATCTTTAGAATTTATTTAGATAATGGAGGAACAAACAGTACTTAACTTCTCGTTACACAAAATTGCTCTAAGAAGAAAACACAGATGAAAGAATCAAACATGATATTTTCAGCGAATCGTCAAGATAATATTCTCCAACTAAACACTGCTTATTAAGCAAGTAAATTAATCTTTTGGATTTTGTACTCTTGAATTTTATCATGAATAATATGAATCCATATCAATAAAAACCTTTCATTGAAAAACATTGTTTAAAGTAATTTTCTTTGCAATTCAAAGTTTGCCTATTAAATAGACCCTATTTGCAAGTTAAAAATCTTATTTAAAATTGAATTTTTGGTTATTCTTTTACGAATAAACAACAGAGTTGACAACTCTGAGTTGTTACAAAGCGAAGAATGATATGATTGTTTAAAAAAGCACAATTTTCAACTGCGGTTGCTGCTCTAAAACTGCTGAGGAATCATTTCAGAACTGAGAAAATCATTGACGAAATGGATCATAATAGTTTACGCTCAATGCTACATAGGTGTGAGTTAAATTTATTAAACCTGAATATTTTTGAGCTCATCCTTTGATCTTAATTTCGTTGATCCTTTGATCTTAATTTCGTTGATCCTTTGATCTTAATTTCGTTGATCCTTTTCATCATTTACTATATCTTTTCTGTCCTATCGTTCATACTGTATCGAGTTATTACTCTCGCATCTTTTTGTTAATGAAATGCATCCCTAAATCAATAGTAACTTTCTATAATACAGTAGCTGCAGTTCAAACTCTTTGGCGATTCTGCATAATTTATTGATTCAATGTCGATTTAAAATCTCTTGTTATAATTATTAAATTTGTTATTTCTTCTCCTAAAACCTACATGTTCTAGGTTTTATGTTCTATTAATAATCAGATTCTGTAGCTATGAGTGTTTTTGAAATTCAGTTGTATAAATAAAGTAAGTAGTTGGTAATATTAATCATTCTATAAAATAGCTGCGAGATGCGGTATTTCCTCGGTTAGAACGAATCTCAAGATGACGCCGGACAGACTCTGATGCAGCCTTGTTCCAGAACTCGTTTATCATAAACCTCTACTTGTTAATTTTGATTTTTCCCGTTTGCCTCTAAAGAAAAAAATCAAGAGGTGAATGGGAGCTCATCTTGTATTTTTTAGCCTTTCAGAATGCAGCTAGAACTTGAGAATTGCAGGGCACTTCTCACCCTAGTGCTTTTTGTGAGAGAGTGGAATTGAAAAATAAATACATTCTTTCTTATAAGTAGTTTGATTTTATCATAAACGAGATGCATACAAGTCACGTTAAATTTTAATTTGGAAAAATTGTAAAAAAAATTGAGTTTCCCTTCCCTTACGAGCCACAGTCCCCAAAAGAGAGTGGGCCTCGCATACTAGGACTTCCTCTTCAATGGCATCATGCCGACTAAAACAGCCTAGTGATCCTGTTGGAATTATCGAGACATTTAAAGAAATAAACAAAATTCTGGTAATTCCTAACTCTCATTTATCACTTCCCAATGTCTGCAATAGTTCTTACTGGATTACTAGAGTGGATTTGGACAATTTTGAGATCAGGTTAAATTATCTCTCTCATTTTACACTGTAGGATCTACAGTGTAGATTCTGCACTAGATTCTAGTGACTAGAATCACTCATTTTAAAATAATCTTTAATTACAGTTACTACTCACAAGTAATATGTATATAAATTAATTTAACATGTTTTATTTTTTACTCAAGTATTTATTCCGAGGAATAAGCAAAACAACCTTCTAGTTTGAAATAATCGAAAAAAGTAAGAAACAAGTTTTAATTCGAGAGGAGAATTTACTGTAATCGCAAAACCCCCACAGTCGACAGAGTACCATAGATAAATGATGAGAGTTGAGTTTCCAAAAAGACATTGATCTGAGAATATTTCTAGTTTTTATCAGGTCTTTCACTGTACTTTTATGAATAGAAGAGAAAAATCCGTTCAGATCTCTTAGAATTAATTCAAAGGAAATTATTCCCTATTAGACTACTCTATCTTCTTGCTAAGGTCAAATAGAGTTTAGAAATTTATAAAAATGAAGAAAATCTTTAATGAGTTGGGTAATTTTTAAAATTTTGCATCAATTTAGCCCTTCAATTCCTTGAGAATTTTTTTTAGGAATTTTTATTTCAGATTCATACTAGTGGAAAATTTGCGATCAACGTAATTTCCATAACGTAAAAAATCCAAATCAATTTGAGAATTTCATTTTACCCATAGAGATTCTTCATATGAAAATCTATCAATGAAAGAAGAGTTGAGCTCTGGTCGAAATCTGAAGAAGTTGTGATATTTTCAAGATTTTCATAATT
This sequence comes from Gyrodactylus salaris, assembly GCA_000715275.1. Classification (NCBI taxonomy): domain Eukaryota; kingdom Metazoa; phylum Platyhelminthes; class Monogenea; order Gyrodactylidea; family Gyrodactylidae; genus Gyrodactylus; species Gyrodactylus salaris. The sequence continues at coordinate 29,526 of KL566756.1, forward strand.
TGATTACTTCAGGGGATTACTTGAAGGGTTGAGGATAAATACATTTATAGTACGGAAATAGAATTTCTTATGCGATTTTGTATTCGTTTAGCGGATTTCTCAACTGGGTTCTTAAATCTTTCTTTACCAAAATAACACCTAAATTGGAAACCAACTCTCACTAAAGAGGAACTCACAGTACACAAGACCCAGTTCTTAATCGGAGATAGCCGTGACTCCCCTGCTTGCCATGCCGTTGGATAGCACGAATACATTTTCGACTCTAGATTAACTCTTACACTGAAGAGATTTCTACACCGAGACAGCTATTAATCATCGAATGATTTTACTGAGATTCTCAGAGCAATTGAAAAGGGGCTAGAACTGAAATGTAATTGGATCATAATCTCTTTGCATAGAAGTGGGCTAGAGATTACCAGTGAAACCCATGAATGCACCAGTAAAAATTATAACAAGCCCAATGAATATGCAATTTTGATTTGGAATGCCGACAATGAGAGAGTAATTTGGCTCAAAAAATATTGATGAAAAGTGTTATATTTTTATAGATCAAAAAACAACCAGATTTGCCCAAAGTAAAGAATATCAAAGTGTACTTGGTTTTGTCCTAAATTTGGTCCTTAAGAAATCAAAAATAAACTTGATCTTGGGAAAAAATAATTGCCGGGCTATAGCAATAATCTCTAAGAAATCCTATACAAAGTGATCCTTACTTCAATTCAGACCCCTTTCACAATGAACTCAAGGTGACTTAATGAGAGGATGATTAATACAGCTGGAGGAAATCTCTTCGGGCCCCATGTCCCTCCTTAAAATGTAACAAACCTTTTAATCAGCTGGCCAAGTTTATCGATATGAGGGCTAGAAGAAAACACATGTTGTTAAAAGGGCTCACTTTTGAGATTACGATTCATTGCAGGGTCTACTTGGCAGGAGAGAGAAACAGAGATCAATAGTAGTACAGCTTCAAAGTTACTCAAAAGTAATCAGATAAGTGTACAATTCCTCACTCGGTATATCATAAAGGTCTGGCATAACTCTGGACATGAAGTAGTAGTAACTCATGAGATCAAACGACGTTGTGTTGACATCAAGTGGCTCCTTGATAAAGTGGCGTGGACATTAATCATATTTGTGTCTAGTCGATTCTCATTTGTCATTCTCCTTCCTCAACTCTCATTGGTTTATGCGTGTGTCTAAGCTAGTGTGAGTAAAGTGATTGTCTGTCTGTAGTAAACTAAGCTAATTATCTAAAAAGCAATACTACTAGTAAGTACAATTTCCAAAATAAATTAAATTTAGTAAAACAAAACTTCCAGACCTTTCATAGTTTTAGCAAAGACAGAGTCTGAATTTTGTTAATCCAATATTTATCAAATAGGAATATTTTAAGAGACCTTTTAACATAAAATGATTTGTTATTTTTCCAAGATATTTCCACTTGTAGATCTAGGGGTGTGATTCATTACGAACTACTCGGGAACAATCAAACAATTAATTCTACGTCTTATTGTGCCTCAGTGAAGCGTGCAGTCACTGCCTATGAAGAAAAATTTCGTCGAAGAAGAAATTTAATTCTTCATCATGATAATGCCAGACCTCACATATCTTTGGAGTCGAAAAAAAACTTGCCGATCTCGGACTAGAAGTCCTTGAACATCCACCATATTCTCCAGATCTTGCTCCATCAGATTATCATCTCTTTCGATCACTACAACATCACATAGCCCGGAAATCATTCAGAAACAACGATGAAGTTAGAATGGCTATCGATGAGTATATCGCCTCTAAAGACAGAAGATTCTGGTCCAAAGGCATAAACACACTTCCATTAAGATGGCAGAAGACCATTGATTCGAATGGAGATTATTTTGAAATGAAATAGTTTTTGAATAAAGTTATAATAAAATGTTTTTTCTAAAAGTGCGGATTGAGATGAATCGACCTAATATTACTAACGAAATGCCCAGCTAGAGAAAGATAATTGCATCCTTAGTGGATTCACAAG